>JAPQRQ010000008.1:5480002-5491026 GCA_037367365.1 Apogon talboti
ATTCTTCCTAAAATGCTTTGTGTAACGTGCCTTTTTGACCACACAACATCAGATGTGAGTACTGCTGCTCAGTCCCAGTCAAACAGATACAAGCATACACCATATGGCACAGTTTTCAGTCCATACTCTGTGGACTCTATGGATCCCGGCAGCACCAAAGGAATTCTGTGCATCTGTCCCGGTCCAGCTGTGACGGCGCCCCGTGTCCGTCCGGTGACGCCCACTGGGGGGTTGTGTGACTAGTTTCGCTGCTGGCTAATTCAACAAAGTTTCAATACAGTGGCCAACTGCACAATCTGAAATATTTATCAGGGACTTGACAAAAAGATGAAAAATAAATGAAAGTCTTTTTTCATGGTCTTCCAGATTTTCAAAGATTGTTTCATTAAAATTACATGGCAATTTCATTTCATGTGTGCACAATCTGTAATCGCCCCCTTGAATAGCAGTGTGTGTATGAGCACTTGACGAAATAATCAACTATCTGTGTGTCAGTTTTAGGTTTTATCTGAGAAATTAAACAGATGTTTTTCAGATCCATGTAGTTACTCTGTGGATTAGGATTAGACCGTTACCTTAAACTGGATGAAGTAACAGATTTTCCTGTTGAGTCCACTGCTGTCTTAATAACAGGAAGAAGATATGGCTAAAGTCAAGATTTTAGTCGACACAAAACCCAGGATACTCTGAACGTTGCCCAACTTCCGCGGGCATGATTAGCACATCCAGCGTCAGGAACATTTCAGGACAATTAAGGGGAAATGTCAGCTATGCATCACAGCCATCACACTGCCCTCTGTGGATGATAACGCCACAGTATCCCACATTACCCTTTGCTAATGAAGTATCTTGCTTCAATAACAAAAACAAAATACACCATTAAGATTTTATTTAATTAAGAAAAACACAATTTAGAAAGTGCCATAAAGGGCCACAACAACACAAATCCACACAGCTGGGACCAGGTGTTATCCTCACAACATGGGAACAATTTACCAAACAGTTTACTCCGTGCTCTCGATCATAAAGCATCTCCTCAGCCTGTATATCAGACATTAACATAATGACATTTACATTGCTCTCTACCTTGGGTGTATGCATTTATTAACTTTTCATGTAGTAACGCTGTGTATATAAGGTCTAAATTAACCAGTAAACATCAAACTGGTTGCAAAAAATAATGCAAATCTACTGGAATAGATGCTCAAAAAACATAATTTATGACAAATAACTACGTTTATTAACGTACTTAAAATTTGTATAATCTATAGTGTTTTCACAGTCACTCTTGAGTCAAGCTGAGGTAGAACAGAGCTGGATTAGGAGCCAAATTTAACGTCCACATCCAAAAGTCTTATTCCACTCTTCATACAGCTCCAGATCCTTGGTCGAGACACTGGGGCGGACAGTCTTCAGGGCGTCCTGGAAGTCGCTGTAGAGGATGGGCCGTACCTGGTCTGCAGTGATGGTGGCAATGTCGCTGAGCTGGATGCTCCTGATGGGACCCAGAGCCGCCTCTCGACACAGCTGAGTCATATCAGCTCCTGAAAAGCCGTCCGTCGCCGACACCACCCTCTCCAGCTCCTCTTCCATCAGCCGGTTCTTCTCTCGGGCCATGAGGTTGGTCACGATTTGCCGTCGGGCCGCTCCTTCAGGCAGGGGGATGTACAGCCTCTTGGCCAGGCGTCGGCGTGCGGCCTCATCTATCTCCTGAGGTCGATTAGTGGCCCCCACCACCAGGATGCGGTCCTCGGCTGCTGTAGCCGCCCCGTCAAGCTGAACCAAGAATTCAGTTTTTATCCTGCGTGATGAATCGTGCTCGCCGTCTGTCCTCTGGGACAGCAGTGAGTCAATTTCATCAATAAAAATCACCGCCGGCTGGTGGCAGTGGGCAATAGCAAACAAGGCCCGCACCATTTTTTCTCCCTCGCCAACCCACTTGGATGTGAGAGATGACGCACTGATGCTAAAAAAGGTGGCACCTGACTGGCAGGCGATGCATTTTCCAATTAGGGTTTTTCCAGTACCAGGAGGTCCAAACAGCAAGATGCCTTTGGGAGGACCACGGAGGCCTGTGAAGATGTCAGGCCGCAGCATAGGCCACACCACAATCTCCTTTATCGTAGTCTTGGCAAACTCCAGGCCTGCTATGTCATCCCAGGCCACAGGGGGCCCGTGGTCCATGATCTCACTCATGATCAGCTCAATTATCTTTGGCTCAAAGTTTTTCAGGCGCTCATCCATGATCTGAGGTTCCTGATTAGAACTGTGGCTCCCCCCACTTTGTTCCTCCTCCTGTCGTGGCAAAGGTGACACAAATTTAGAAAAGGCCCCACGAGGCCTGTTGGCACCCAGGGATTTCTTCATTGTTGCTGCCAGCCCAGGGGTCTGACCTCTCTGGGGCTGATGGGAATTTTTCTTCTGCTGATCAACAATCAGCTGTTCGCGGGCTGTTTTAAAGTTACTTCCAGCTCTTGGGCCAGTGCTTGTCTGACATCCTTGTGGACCCCTAACACCTTCCCCTCCCTCTGGGTTGTGAAAGTTTTTCCGCTTTGATGGAATTGAAGTCGGGAAAAAAGTGGACTGATGGTTTTGTGTTGAAAACGCAGGGCTGGGGTTTCCCTGATGTCCAGCTGACGAGGGATAACTAAACACAGACTGAGCTCGGGCTGGAGGTCGAGAGAACAAGGTAGGATTAGCTGAGATGCCCTCTGACCCTCGTGGTCTGTCTGAAGTAGTGCTATGAATACTGGACGTGCCGTTAAACTGTGTTTGAGGTTGTGGTGGACCTACAGGTTTGAACAATGCAGTCTCTGCCCTGACACTGGTCATGGGACCAGACAGGGAGCTGCCTCTGCTCTCCTGGCCAACTGTTATGTTCACATCTGCTGGTGCTACCAGGGAGCCTCCTCCCCCTGTCCCTTTCTGAATCATCGTCTGCACACAGGGCAGTTCCAACACACTCTCCATGGTCAAGGATGACTCCCATTTATCGCTGTAGTTTCTCTGACTGCGGGCCAGATGCAGAGCACTCTCCGCATAGTTGTTTAGCCCCGAGCGTGGGTCATCTGAGTCCAGCACTGCAGCGTAGAGCTCCGAGTAGGTCCTGAACAGGCTGGCCATGCCGGCCTCAGAGAGCTGGGAGTTTGCCCATGCATACTGAATAGAGAGGATGTGGGCCCGGTAGGCATCTGCCTTCTGTTCAGGTGTGCAGTTGCCAGATGAAATGTCAAAGGACCTCCTCTGCCATTCGTCCAGGTGTGCGCCACTCATGCCTGGCCTGTTCCAAACTGGTGAAAGAGAAGGGACAAAGGTTATTAAAAATACATGTCCTCAGCTCAGCAGCAGCAAAGCCACACATCACTCCTGACCCAAACACAAAAAGTTACATCGCTTTACATTAGGTCCATCCATCTGTTATCTATACAAGCTGATTCTCACAGGGTTCTGGGGGATGGAGCCAATCGCAGCTGAGACTCAGAGGGATGTAAACTAAAACCCAGACAGCCAGTTAGTCACAGGGCTGACACAAACAAACATTCACCTGCTCACACCTAGGGCGAATTTAGAGTCACCAATTAACCTGTGTGTTTTTGGACTGAGCCACATGGAGGACCTGGACATGGAGAGGTCCTGTAAACTCCATGAAGAAAGGCCTCAGCTGGCCAGTGGGTTCAAGCCCAGAACCTTCTTAATGTGAGTTAGTCTAAAGAGGAAGGTTATTAAAAATACATGACCTTACAAAACAGCAAATACAGACATCACCCCTGACCTAAACACAAAAGGATACATCTTTTTACATTACATTTGTGATATAAACAAACTCACTACTGACAAATTAGAACTAAGACCTTTGTTTATATTGTAAAAGTAAGTTTAAGAGAACCTGCAAACTTGACACAAAAGGAGGAAATATAGGTCATACTTTGTGGCTTGTTTGTGGTTTAATAATAATGTAGAATGGGAAGAAGATCAGAGTATAACTTAGTGGAGGTCTGTGCTGTCTGATTACTCCTATAGTTTGTCACAGACTAACTCCAGAAAAAACTACAGAACAGAGGGTACAGTTATTTTACACATTAAGTAATGGTGGTGAAATGTACATTTATTCAAGTGGATATAAATTTGATGTATGTTATGTGTAATTCACTTACATTACGTATTTATTTGTAAGGAATGAAACAGTCATTTATTGAGGAAAAATCTCTTTCTTACACTTAGTAAAAGTTACAAAGCCTCTTGGATTTACTGTACAAAAAGCTCTGTCATGAATTTTGATGCAAGCCTGTAAGAGTTGATGTTTTAGACACATGAATAGCACTGAAATAATGATGATCTTACAGAATTATAGATTAAACCCCACAAAGTATATAAGTTAGTTAGAATTAGCTCATTGAACATCTATAGCACAATGCATTCATTAAAACAGCAGTAAAATGAATCATAAGTATCACATATGTTAGTAAAACACTGACAGGAACCACTTCACTACACAATGACACCTTTACTTTTCATACTTTAAGTAGATGATGCTGATAACACACACTCTTATCTAAGTTTTGAATGCAGTAGTGTGTCTATGTGTGGTATTAGTATTGTAAACATAGTGATGTTTAATTTTACATTTTCAGACCAAAACATAGTTGACATTTCGTTAATAACACCGCTACAATCCGCCCACATTACGGGAATAAGAAGCAAAACTGCACTTACTAGTCGTGAAATCTTCTTACAATATTCTGTCTAAAACAAATAAGTGCTAGCTCGTTGTCTTTTACTACAAACACCACCTCTGTGTAACTACAGTGCATCAGACATGACACTTTCTGTGATTATTTGTTCCCGCCACCGTCTTCTTCCGTAAAAGTAGCACTTCCTGTCTCGTCCCATTTCGTTTCCGAAAAACCTCAAATCACTTACTTTAGCACCACTTTCGTAAGTTATAGAAAGCTACCAACAAGTTGCACTGCATTTTAAAGTCTTGGTAAAACATGTCAATTTGAGATATCATAATTTAGAAAAATAAGAAACGAAATGAGGTAATAACTTAACTTAAAAATATTGGAACGGGTCCATATTTACTAGAGTGTTGCCTTTAAGGTAGCTCAGTAACTTTCCAATGATTAATTATAGTATTTTTTATTAACTTTGACAAACAGTTCCGTGATAAATTATAATTCATAGAATACCTGTCTTATTAGAGAACGAGGAGTATTTGACAAGTTTTTCTTTCTTTTTTATGAATTGTATATCCATTTAGGCTCCTTGAAAACCTTTAATCGTTTGTTGAGGTCTATGGCGCCATCTTGTGGCCTTAACCACTGACATCAAGTTTGGGGACGGTCATTTTTGGTACGATGCATTCTGGGAAACGAAGTACAGAATTGCTATATAAGTTCGTTTTGCCTTCCAAACATAAAATGATGCGTTGATAATGTAATAAATATGTCAAATACTTGGCATATAAGCTTTGTGTTTACTTGTAACATGTAATAAATAGTTTAACAAAAGCCACACGAGATGTCGTTGTTAAGTAAACTACATTACCCATAACTACCAAGCTTTGTGTTTATGCTGTGTGTCGACAGCGGATGACAGCGGCTGCTGAGCTGCAGATAATAAAGCACGCTACCGGTGGGAAAGCAGGCTACATGTTTGATGTTGTGTCGCTAGCTAACTACATTTTTATCCCTTGTTTATATTAATTGCTAGGTATTCGGGTTGAAGGCGATATTCCTGTGAAGTGCTCCGAATAGAAAAAACTAAGTGTGGACGCCTTCCGTTTGCTAAAGCAGACAGGATATGAATTAATCCAGACGGGACAGCAGTCAGTCACACCCTTGTCTGCGGATTCCTAAGGGACATTGTCTGCCGAGGAGTATGAAATTTCCATCCCTTTTCTACTGTGAGATGTTTTATGCGATAGACTTGTGAATTTCAGGCTCAGAGCACCGCTGTGAAGAAACTGAAGTGTGGACTGGATATGACTGACTCATCATCATGGCACGGACAGAGGAGATAACCCCGAACAGTCTGCCAGCCAGACAGCCTGACCACTAACAACACAGATATTTACATTATCTTTTTGTATTAGAATCGTCTTCATTCAATACTGAAGTATTATGAATGCCCCGATATACACCTTTGTCACTCGTGACGACAACAGCACTGTATATGCAGAAGTTTCCAAGATCCTCCTCTCAACCGGACACTGGAAGAGGCTGAAACGAGACAATCCCAGATTCAACTTGATGCTTGGAGAACGGAACAGATTGCCCTTTGGACGTCTAGGTAGGAGATGTTTGTTATCATTTATCCCACACATGTGTGTGTGCCATATTTGGTGTCCACCCACGCAGGATGAGGCAGCTGCTGTGACTGCAGCTGCCCACTCCAGCATCCTGTGGAAAGATACCACTTCTCTTTACACATGAAATGCATCTCTACATCTTGCAGCACATTTTCCTGCTCTCCTATCTTTATGCATGCACATTTTCTTTTGTTTTATCTTGTTGCAGCCTTAACCAGTGAATTTCCCCATTTATAGGATCAATAACGTTTCATCATATCTTATCTACCTGGTGTTTTCATGTGGACTTTACAGGCCATGAGCCAGGACTGGTGCAGCTGGTGAACTATTACAGAGGGGCAGACAAGCTTTGCAGGAAGGCGTCCTTGGTCAAGTGTGTATCAGCCTTGTTAAATACACTATATCCCATTTGTCCATCCTATTTGCACATGTGAATTATTCAAAGGGCCTTACATTAGCTGACCTTCATTCTCCCTCACCACCAGGCTGATAAAGACCAGCCCAGAGCTCTCAGACTCCTCCAACTGGTTCCCAGAATCTTACATCATCTATCCCACCAACCTCAACACCCCTGTCGCTCCAGCCACAAACGGCATTAGTCATCTGAAGAACAATCCCAAGACTGATGAGCGGGAAGTTTTCCTGGCTTCCTATCACTCGAAAAAAGAAAGTGGTGAGGGAACAGTGTGGATAGCCAAGTCGTCTGCTGGAGCTAAAGGTAAATTGGTATTAAAGCTCCAATCCATTAGTCCAGAGACAGAAAATTAATCACTTCAGGCTTTGTGTATTGATGGCACTGTTTTCAGCATGCTCTGACACTTTACTGTCTAGTGATTGATTGATGGGAAAAGTAAGAGACTAATGAATTAAACTAGAGATACAAGCAGCACTAAATGGTATGATGAGTGTTTTTGTATTTCACTCCACCTGTAGGAGTGGTCAAAATGGTTTTATTTAGACTATTTATTAGAAGTGTCTTTTTTATTTATGACAAATTAAGACAATTCACTGTAGTGTGGTGTTTCATAGTAGGTAGGTGTTTCATACAAGATGTGTTAGCATAACGCTACTGCTGCCAAACACACCATCTTATCTCCATCACAGAATAAACATCAAAGATGTTGGACCTGAAATGCAGTGACAAAGAAAATCCATTTTATTTATGCATCATGCATTCACACAGAGAACACACGAGAACATTTGACTCGTCTGATGGGGACCTGGGTACACAGGCCACGCATTCACAGCATTTGTTCAGTCAGATGAAAACCCCAGCCAACCATCTGCAACTCTCAGATTAAATGTTTTCAATCTGCTGGCCACAACAATACACAGTATCACTATGGCCAAGGAAGAAAGGAAGAATGAGGAAAATGTAGTGGAAAGTGAAAAGAACAGCATTAAGGGTTATTTTGGATGAATGCTGCCTTCGCTTGCTATTGGGAAAATGATCCTTTCCACCAGTGAATTTGAAATTGCAAGTGTGTTGTGTTCAAGAACTTTTGTTGTTGTAACAAAATGAAAAATGGCTGACACACAATTTATCATGACCTGCTACTTTTGGACATGTTAATTCATCCTCTACAGCATTTTTTTTGTAGTTTTCTTTTTTTTGTTGCAAATTTTGTCTGTTATAAATATGTAAAAGCCTCTGCTAACAGCAGACGAACGTTAATAAAAGGATTGTTTATCACTTGCAATGAATCCCATGTTGCTCCCTGCCATGTTGAAAATTTTAGAGGTTATTTCACTTTAACAACTCATGGATCAAATTTTTTTTCCCAGTTCTCCAGTAGGGGGCATTCAAGTGCAATTTTCAAGTTTGTAATTAGTATTTACCATAATTCCCATAGCACATGAAGGCAGGATAAGTAGAGAAGAAGTATTATACATAGGTTCTGTGTGTTTACAGTCTATACGCTGAAGCTGAAAGACAATGGACCTGTAAAAACATGCTTCAGTATTTTATTTATTGAAAATCATATCATCATCACAGTATTGAGCTGTGATATGAGATAGCACAGGTTTTCCCCATATAGTACAAGCTTTATTAACTTGTCTGTATTGTTCCTAATAGGTGCTGGTATTTTGATATCCCATGATGCTAATCAGCTGCTGGAGTACATTGATAATCAGGGACAGGTCCACGTTATTCAGAAGTATCTGGAGAAACCTCTGCTTCTGGAGCCGGGTCATCGGAAGTTCGACATCAGGCAAGTCCTCCACAGAGAATGAAACATTACGTCCTTAAACACCTCTCACCTACTGCGTCAGACTGTAGAGGTACTGAGCAGCTCCTTCAGTGGCCGACTGTCGCACCCACAGTGTAGGAAGGAGCGCCATCACAGGTGGTTCATCTGCACCACTGTTTGTGGTCCTGTTTGTGTCTTATCTGTGCTGTCTGACATACAGTATTGCAGTTCCACTCTGTTGTAAATATCTATACAGCCGTTAGAGTTTTATTAGTTATTACTGTTATTACTATTATTTTGTAGTGGTTGTCTTTTGTACTATCTTTAAGCTGTACATTTTTTCTTGTACTTTATTCTGTTTTTGCCTTGATCAGTGAATTTCCCCTTTTTTCATTTAACCTTTATTTAACCAGGTAAATTGGTTGAGAAGCGATTCTCATTTTCAATAACGACCTGGACATATAGAGATGAACAACCAGTCACTCTCACATTCGCACCTATTGGCAATTTAGATGAACCAATTAACCTATCAGTGCGTGTCTTTGGATGGTGGGAGGAGGAAGCTGTGTGGGATCAGTAAAGTCTAATCTAATCTAATCTAATCTAAAGACGTAGACTGAATGCTTTGTTATTCTCTCACCAGGAGCTGGGTGCTTGTGGACCATCAGTACAACATCTACTTGTACCGGGAGGGCGTGCTGCGGACCTCATCTGAGCCCTACAACAGCTCCGACCTCCAGGACATGACCAGCCACCTGACCAACCACTGCATCCAGAAGGAGCACTCCCAAAACTACGGCCTGTACGAGGAGGGGAACGAGATGTTCTTTGATGAGTTCCGGCAATATCTGCTGAATACTCACAGTGTCACCCTGGAGACCACCATATTACCTCAGATCAAACAGATCATAAAGTAGGTCCTTGGGTTGGTTTGTGCATGAGAGTTAATTAAAACTGAGCTGCTCTGGACCATTACACATCTCAAATCTGCAATGGTTGTGTTATTTTAACATTCTTACATCCCACCCACCATATCTACCTGTGTGTTTAACCCCTCTTTACTGTGATGCTGTGACTTAAACAACTGCCCACTTTCACTTTATGGTGTGTTCACTTCCAGTTCATTTTCTGACCATATGATCTGTGACTTTCCAGGAGCTGTCTCACATGCATAGAGCCGGCTATCAGCACCAAGCACCTGTCCTACCAGAGCTTCCAGCTCTTTGGATTTGATTTCATGGTGGATGAGAGCTTCAAAGTGTGGCTCATTGAGATCAATGGAGCACCGGCCTGTGCACAGTGAGTACAGTTCAGTCCAGCATTTGTGGTAAAGCTGTCCTTTTAGAAGAATCGGTATTATTATTATTATATGTCCGTATATATTGAACACTGAAGTTGAACCTCTGCTTTTAACCCATCACTCACTGAACATACAGGAACACACCACACACTGCAGACCAGGACATGTCAGGTGACTGGGGTGTTCAAGGGCACATGAGCCCACAGTGTCTCTGCAGTTCCGGGGAATTGAACCAGCAACCCTGCTGTTTGTAGGCCATGGGTGCCCCAGAGTTGAGAGTCAATCAATGTTTTGTTTTCATCTATAAATGTTACAGTTGAAATAAAACATACTCTTCTGCTAAATGAGCAGAGATGCATTTTGTTCACTGTTGAAGTAAATAGAAACAAACAGGGAATAGTGTGGGAGTTCATTTTCCTGATCGACCGGTCAAATGCAGCCCTTCTCCTTCTTTCTGAATTGTAGAATGAATGAACTGAACAGCACTGACAGTTTCTTTACTGCCTTTGTTGGTTGTTTTCCTTCTACAGTGGCTCAAAGCAGACAGGAAACCTTTGAAAGTGTTTTATCATTTTAGAGCAACGCATTTGAGCCACATCATGAGTTTTTGTTTTATGTTAATGTTTGATTTTATCCTAGATAGATAAATACATAGACTTTATTTCAAACATAAATAGGAACAAAATATGCAAACTGAACAAAAGGCAAAAAGACATTACCAATTTAAACAGGACACTCCAACATGTGGAAGGTAATAAGTCAACTAAAAGAAGAAAAATGTCCCACAATGTATAGGTATTTTATTGTGGCTCTTTAACAATACTCTATGTGTATCTTACATGACTTGTCTAATCAGCTGATGTATCTAGTCCATATAAAGAATAGGTCAGTTATTAAATTACTGAAAAAGAGAACAAATGATTACGTACAATCAATAACTATTACTGTTGTATTCTTGTACTCCTTGTTACTATATCTCTGGAAAATAAGGTTTTTATACGTCTTCTTAAATTTTGTGATGTTTCTAATTTGTTTGATGAATTGTCACATTCTATAAACTCATGATTCAGATTGAGGTTAACCCATAAATACCCAGTGCTACTTTTGCAGCAGTACCCAAATGAATTTTTCTCTCTATTTAACCTTTCTTAACCCTTGGTTGGTCACGTGGCCTATTCAAACATGAATGGTCACGTGGGGTGTATGCACACCCCAATGCTAA
>JAPQRQ010000008.1:5506933-5518971 GCA_037367365.1 Apogon talboti
CCAGCCGATGGGTAGATGAGAGGTGACGCCGAAGACAGGAGAGGAGCAGGACCACAGAGGATGGAAAGATGGGGGTTACTAAAAATATTTTACTAAAAATACTAAAATAAGTAGTAAATGTACACAAATCAACAAAATGTTTAACAAGATAAACTTGGGAGAAAAACAACTAACATAATAATCAATAAAACAAACAAGTATGGCCAATTAAAGGGAAGAAAATAAGGATGAAACGGACAGAAACTGATCAATAATTAACAAAAACAATTATAGGACCAAAAATAATCAACCAAAATATAAAATAAAGAAAAACATGTAAAAAATAATCAATAAGAGCAACAAAAGGAAGAAAAAAAATTTACTTTTACTTGGTCAACTAACCACAGTGTGTGGACCTGTGATGATTTGGAGTTAACCCCTGTGTCTCTGTTGTTTTGTGATTCATTCATCTGTTTTTCACTCATATTTTGTGACATTCTCCTCCCCTGCATGTCATCCACCTTATCAACTTTTGAGATATCACTCTTTTGAAGGATTCGAGTACATTTTTCAGTAAATATCCTGATATATTCTGAGCCTCATGAATTTCCACCAAAACACTCTATTGTTTTTTCGTGGAAATAAACTCTATTGTCCTTAACCATGAAATAACGTTGATTAAAAGGGCAGGGAAACAAAAAATGTTACAGATTATTTCAAATCATATTTTCACAGGACTAATATTATAAAAGGACCCCTGTTTTTGCTGAAATAGCGAAGATCATTTGCTCATTTGAACTATTTATAAATTCTCAGTAGTTTAATCTACAGCAGTGCATCATGTTTTATAAGGTCGTCATATGTTTGTTGTGTCACTGTCCTGTGAGAACCATGTGTTGTATCTCGAAAAAGTAAATATTTCACCAGCTCAGAAAAACAGCTAGTGATGACCCATTTTTCAGCGAATTCATGAGGGTTTTTAAAAAGTATATTTAACTAAAGATGGTGGAGAATATGAAAGTCAACACATGTAGGAAACGCTTCATGTTAAACAGTAAAAATAATGGTTTTTCATGGTTTTGTTCTCTCTGTCTCACGTTCATGTGCTGTAATGATCTCCCTCATCTCTCCTCTTAGGCCATCCCTCCGATGGAGTTCATGTTCAGAAATGATAAGATCAGCCTTGCATTTGTGGACGCGACCATTTACAGTCCAATGGTTTCCAAAGGGAACGTCTGCAGGGAAATGAAAGTGTTTCCGGCTGAGTGCAGAGGACGGAGATGTTCATACAGAGGGAAGATAGTGGTAAGGTGTCATGTTATGCACATATGAGTGAAGGAAGTTCACAGGTCGACTTTGTAACATAAGGCCAAGTATCAGTTATTTCATGATATGCTTGCACACTCTGAGTCCTTTTCATGCAGAAGTTTTAAAGGTTGAAGGGTGAAAATGTCCCCAAAGGCAGACGTGACCTCATCAGCACTTTGATGTTTGCGTCCAGCCTAATGTTTTAATAGTGACAGAGCGATTAATAGGAGTGATTAAATGCCAGTCTGAGATAATCATCACTGGCTGGTACTCCACAAGGTCAGTAAACAAAAGACGATGCAGACAGCCTTGTCACCTCTATCTGTCTATTTGAGTGGTTCTCAACTGGGGGGGGCACAGACACTCTTCCAGGGGAAATGGGAGGGTGAGCATAGCACAGGACAGGAGGGGGAAAAAATTCTGAGGAAAAATGTACAAAATTATTACAGTGTTTCTCAGTGGGGGCAGTACTCTTGTCTAAAAACCCTGTGTAAGCTCCGATGTATAACAGAGACACTTATATTTGGCGTCTTCATAGACATTTCCTTCACTGTTCAGTTCCTCAAAGGCCTGACTTTTACCTTCACAGGCAGACATTTCCTGGTCAGTCAACGGCATTCCCAAAGGCATCATCAAACAGCCTCTGGGTCAGGTTCCCATCATGGTCAAGTCCAAGCTGTGTAACCTGTATGGCATGTCGCCTAAACAGCTCGTCGAGCATCACGAAGAGGCAGAGGTAAGACGCAGCAGTAAACCGAGCAGGAGTCAGTTCATTCTATGCATCCCTTTTCTAATGTTCGTTCTCCAACAACAGGAAATGGGCGGTTACTTCATTGTGAACGGGATAGAGAAGGTCATCCGTATGTTGGTGATGCCGAGGAGGAACTACCCAATCGCCATGTCCAGGCCCAAGTGGAAGAGTCGAGGCCAGGGATACACTCAATACGGTACAGACCGGAGTGAGAAACACTGCCGTGCAGTTGTGACTGAGGCTGATTAAAGCTGCATTACGCGTTCTCCTCGTCTCTCAGGTATCGCCATACGCTGTGTGAAGGACGAGCACACGGCCATCAATATGAACCTCCATTACCTGGAGAATGGGACTGTGATGCTCAACTTCATCTACCAGAAAGAACTTTTCTTCCTCCCAATAGGATTTGCACTAAAGGTATGTATTTTCAGTTAATTAATCCTTTACTGATGTACAAGTTGAATATAGTTAGAGCTACAACTAATGATTAATTTCACTGGTGATTATGTTTTGTATTTACTGAATATGTTGTTTTGCTAATAAAATGACAGAAGTGTTGCCCAAAGCTAAACACAATGAATTTTAGACAATCTTGTTGGTCTATAAACTAAAATTTTCAGTTTACAGAGAGGAAAGACACGTAAAAATTCATTCACACTCAAGCCTCTAGAATCAGATTATTCTGAGGTTTTTTTTCTATAAAAACTTACTCTAAATGATTATTGATTATCAATATTATCAATTAATAGATTGACTGACTTGTTGTGGTTCTACAAGCAAATTAAAAAACATTTATACGGCTTTTAGTGTTTTTACCCACTTCTGTTACTTCACTCTTATTTTTTAAGGTTCAAGATCTTTATTGTCACTGGTCTACGAGTAAAATGCTCCCAGAATAAATTTGGTTGTAAGGTTAATGGTTAACTCGCTTATTATATCTGTGGGGAATTTCATTCTCTGCATTTTACCCATCTTAGTACACACAGTACCTAGCATTAGCATTAGCTGCCATTGGTGGCACATAGAGACCAACTCTAGATCTTCATTGACGCTGTGGTTGGGGATACCGACAGGAGATGAACCTCTGTACCTGTTTTTAATTGAATTAAATCAAATCAGTAACACTGAGAAGTGTGAAGCTCTACACCATCGCACTGTCCATCTGCCATATTTTTTTGGGAGGAATGTAAGCAGACATAAGTAAGCATTCACTACATAATACACAGACTATTGTTGTTGTTGTTTATACTATTGGTAAGTTTATTTATTTATGGTATTATTATGTCTGATGACTGAATAAAACCATTAACTCATTCATAAATGTACATGAAATGCATTTAGTTTGGACTGTTTTGTGTGTTTTCCCTCGAGGCCCTTGTGGACTTCTCAGACTTCCAGATCTACCAGGAGCTGATCAAAGGCCACGAGAACAACTCCTTCTACAAGAGCTGTGTGTCCGAGATGCTGCGTATCGTCATGGAGGAGGGCTGCATCACCCGCAGTAAGGTGCTCAACTTCCTGGGAGAACGTTTCAGAGTGAAGCTGAACCTCCCCAGCTGGTACACCAACGAGCAGTGTGCCCACTTCCTGTTCAGGTCAGCCTCACCGTCGGCTTTAATGCACAGTTATTTACAGTATGTAATAGTTATTAAATCAAACTAACCAATGCAATGATATTTATCCCAATATAAAACTATATTATGACATTTGTCATTATTGTTTTTATCCAAGACCCCTGTTAAAAAAAAAAAAAACACACCTGAATTCACAGTGTCCACATACTTTTGTCCATATAGTGTATCTCATGTTCGGACTTTAATGTTTTGTCTCCCGTTTGAACCAGCGAGTGCATCTGCATCCACCTGCAGTCAGACATGGAGAAGTTCTACCTGCTGTGTCTCATGACCAGGAAACTTTTCACGTTTGCGAAGCAGGAATGCATGGAGGAAAACCCTGACAGCATCATGTGTCAGGAGGTGCTCACCCCTGGGCAGCTCTACCTCATGTTCATGAAGGTAACGATTATCAGCCACCGCAGAGAGTTTTAAAGCTGGAAGTATCAGCACTTAATAAAGGTGGTGAAGTTTCCTGTTTGATGTTTCTGGATTTAACCTCTGAACTGTCTTTCCAGGAGAGGTTGACACACTGGCTGGTGACCGTGAAACTGTCCTTCGAGAAAAGAGGCAGCAAACTGCCTGCATTATACACCACTGAGCATTTGATGAAGATTTTCAACTCGGGCACTGACATGACCAAAGCCTTTGAGTATCTGCTGGCCACTGGGAACCTCGCCTCTAAAACCGGTACGGATAACATGAGATGAGCGCAAAGTCATAGGCCAATACGGTTTTAGACTCTTCATAAGTTTATTTCAGTATAGTTTTAATTTGTTTTTAGCTCAGTTTTCATTAGCTTCTTTGGCATTTATTCAGTCAAAGACAAAATTCCTAAAAGCCAGTTCTGTGTCTAATGATAATAAATATTTATGCTTTCATGCAGCTGTGCATATCTTGATTCATAAAATGGGGTTTTCAGAGTTTTTCACTAATGGAGGATGTTCTCTCCTTTGAACTCTGCTTCTCTCTTTCATTCCTTCAGTATAAAATCAGCTTTTCAATGTTTGCTCACATCTTAAAGCCTGTTGAAATCCTGCATGATTTATAACAGCAGGTGTATTTTGTTGAACTGTAAATGTGGACTTTTCTTTAGATTCATTTGTCTTTACTTCAGCTGACTTTAAACAGGGGCTGAGTGTCACAACCCACAGTAAAACACACAAGTGTGATGGATAGATGTTCAAAGTATACCCATAAAACCGGGATAATATCGGCATATTCCACATCTTTTTGTTGAAAATGCTCTAGTCCAGGCCTAATTCAGAATATTCAAACAGACTACACTATGCTGTTAATGTGATTCCTGCCAAATTCAGAATAATGTCATTTTTAGAATCATAGTGGAATTATCAAGGAGTCGAGGAAATGAAAAGTAGGGAAAAGAGCTTTGTTAGTTCGTCAGTAATGGTGTTTTCTTTGTGAGATGCTGCCCTCTGCTGGTGTAAAAGTAGAACTGCAATAAAAGGAACCTGCATTTTCATATCCACCCTAGAAACCTACACTGATATAAAGATGACAACTAAAGACACACTTTGATTTAGTTTCAGTTATTGGTTTTATTTCTCTCCCTCTTCTCCCCCCCCCCAGCCTCCATTATTTCATTAGTTTCCATTAACAGTAATAACCTTGATCCAGGTCATTAAACCCTAACCCCCTCCCTGTGTCCTTAGGTCTTGGTATGTTACAGAACACCGGCCTCTGCGTCGTCGCCGACAAACTCAACTTCATCCGATACCTGTCTCACTTCCGCTGCGTACACAGAGGAGCGGCGTTCGCCAAGATGAGGACCACCTCGGTCCGGAAACTGCTGCCCGAGTCCTGGGGCTTCCTGTGCCCCGTGCACACTCCAGACGGAGAGCCCTGTGGACTCATGAACCACATGACCGCCAGCTGTGAGATCGTGGCCCAGAGCGCCCATACCACGCCCCTGCCGGCTCTGCTGTGTTCACTGGGTGAGGACGGAGCACAGTCGCATGAACACGCATAACACACACATTATGATCTCCAAGGAAAATGATATTTTATTAACTTTTAGTCAGGGTTTGTACGGGTGCTTGAAATCCTTGAAAATGCTTGAATTTCATTGTTGTGTTTAAGGTCTGGAAAGTGCTTGAATTTTAGTTTTAAGTGCTTGAAAGTGCTTGCAATTCTAACTCTGTGATGTGAATTACTTATTTAATATTAACTCAGGTTCAAGCCAGGTTAGAGGTCAAGCCAAAGCCACTTACAGAGAGGTGATAGATTTAGAAAAATTAAACTTTATGTCAAAAAAGAAAATTACCAGGTGCTCTCAGGTCAACTCCACAGAGATAACTGATCCTGGGACCAGAAGATATGTAATATGATGTAAATTATAAGATGACAGTCATTGGATAAAGTCTGCTCTGCGTTTTATTCCAGGTGTGACTCCAGTGGATGGTTCTCCGGGTCAGGCCTTTTCAGACTGTTACCCTGTGGTCCTGGATGGGGCCGTAGTGGGCTGGGTCGAGGCTGATTTGGCTCCGGTGGTGGTGGATTCTCTGCGCAGGTTTAAGGTACGTTACTGCTGTTTGAGCGGCTGCAGCGTCCACAACGGTTCAGCAGAAAACTCATATAAACCATGTATCTGCAGGTGTTGAAAGAGAGGAGGGTGCCTCCCTGGACCGAGATCGTTCTGGTCCCTAAAACAGGCAAGGCCAGCTTGTACCCCGGCCTGTACCTGTTCACCACTCCCTGTCGGATGGTCCGGCCCGTACGGAACCTGGCTCTGGGCAAAGAGGAGCTGATCGGCACCTTCGAACAGGTCTGTAGAGAGCAGTCGACAGGACCCATGTGTCTGAACGCACTTTAACGTGTCCCAAGACTCATTTTTAACATCAGAAGGTTGTACAGAATGTATATTGTGATGGTAGGATGTTATTAAGGCCACGTTAAGGAAAACAAAATGTATTTCCAATTGGAGGAAGTGGGTCATATTAAGGAAAAAACCTTTAAATGGTAAATTTAAGAAGGAAAAAAAAACTCAGAATAATAAAACTGAAGTACTATGTAAAATATCTGGAGAGATCTGTGTTGTATCTGTATTTATAGCAAACTTATACCAAGCATGAGTTCTGTAAAGTACAGTTTGTTTTTTTTCATCCTCATTTTCATATCCAAGTTTTTTTTCAATTTTAACCTAGAAAATTGAGTTATTTCTCCATATAGTACCCGCGCTATAGCATTTATTTTAAATAATATAGCCCTATTGTAATGTATAGCATGTGAGCTAGTGAGTATAATAATAGTTTGTAAATACCTTTAACCCGAGGAAAAACTTACTCAGTACACAGAACAAAAGCATCAAGTTCCTACTAATGAAATCCAATATCTGAATGTAACCAAACCAAAAAAAACCATAAATGTACAGAAAGGATCTGTAATCAAAAAATGTCTCAAACATCTTTAATTTAAAAAAACTGTCAAGTAATATTAATAATTGCACAAAACAAGAATTAAGTTAAATTACCAAAATAGGTTTTTCTGTTGAAGGTAGTCTTAAGTATTACTAAATACAAATTTTGTTTATATTAGTTACACTGTCCACAAAAATATTTTTAGCATAATTGTATGTTTTGTTCTTTCCTTAATTATACTCCTGTTTAATTATTTTTTTTCCCCTTGTCATGTCTTTCACAGTTTAAAACCCACAAATCATGTGTTCTATTTTACTTTGACTCAGGTTGAAAAAAATCACAGCTTTGGCATTCACATCTTTTGTGTCTTGTTTCATGTTTGATCCGTTTTTCATCTTTTTTTGGATTTAATGTAATGGTTGTCGTGCGTGTCGCTGCAGCTGTACATCAACGTGGGCATCTTGGAGGATGAGATCGAAGCAGGAGTGACGTCGCACCAGGAGCTCTTCCCTCATACGATGCTCAGTGTGGTGGCCAATTTCATCCCGTACTCGGACCACAACCAGAGTCCCAGGAACATGTACCAGTGTCAGATGGGTATGTACTACTGCTGATTTCTGAGAGTTCCCACAGTCACAGGAAACAGAAAAGCCCTGGAATTTAATTTGTAAGTTTGCAGATTCCTCACCTTTAGGCTACACGTTGTGAAATTCAGACCGCACACATTCATAAAAGTGGTTTTCAAAGGGTGGAATAAATTACATTATATTACTTTTGGAGCAGGGAAGTTAATTAATTCGAGGGCTGGGTTTTTTTTAATCTTTATCCTGAGGCAAATAATTGACTGTAAATCCACATTTTAAAGCTCATATCATATAATCTTATCACCTTTTCACCTCTGATAAGTGCGAGTCCCTGAGTTTTGTCAGTAAAATGAAGGGTTTGGCTTCAGCTTGTGCAGGTGCTGCAGTTGCTTTATAGACTAAATACATTGAGCATTTTTGCATCATTTAGATGTTTAGAACTACAATCCCTTATAAAAATGGATTATTAGCTTCTATTTTTATCACTTTACATTGGCATCTTTGAAATAATTTCAGAACTATTTATTCTAAACCTTGATAATTTTGTCATTTTTTAAAGTATAAATATATTCTTTAATATAATGATTAATGATTGGGGAATGAATCAGGCTGCTATTTAGTTTTCATACATAATTGACTGTACAGTTTAAAGGTTATTAATCATCATTTCTTGAAACATTTTTAGATTTTTATGTCGATGTGTTTGGATTCTAGTGCGTCTTACTGATGTTGAACTGTTTCCAGGTAAACAGACGATGGGATTCCCTCTGCACTCATACATGGATCGATCAGATAATAAACTGTATCGGCTACAGACGCCACAGAGCGCGCTGGTCCGGCCCTACATGTACGACCACTACAGCCTGGACAACTACCCCAGTGGCACCAACGCCATCGTGGCCGTCATTTCTTATACGGGCTACGACATGGAAGATGCCATGGTGAGACACCAAATCCCATCTTTATTAAGTTTCAACTAAAGGGAATGACGCACTAATACATTTGATAAATGATAAAACGGAAGTACTATGTATTTAAAGGGGAAAATTATGGGAGATCTTTATTGTATACATAAATTAACAACTTCTCCTTCTTCTAATTATATTAATATGCTCTGTAACACAAACTAAATGGAATGTTGCACTAATACAGTTGTCTTTTGTCAGATTGTGAATAAGTCGTCATGGGAGCGAGGTTTTGCACACGGGTGCATCTACAAGACTGTGTTGGTGGATCTGGCAGATAAAGCGAAAGGAGATGATGCCATTGTGTTTGGGACCAAACCAGGAGACCCCAAGGTGGGCAACAAACTGGACGCTGATGGGCTCCCTCACATCGGATCCACGATACAGTACGGAGACCCGTTCTACAGCTCCATCAACCTCAACACCGGCCAGGCCTTCGTCAACTATTACAAGTAAGAATCAGACAGTTCTGGGTTTCCATCCCAGAATTTAGGTTAATTTCCACAGGTCATAAAAACATCTGTTAGGTTATAGAAATGTATTGAATTAATGTTAAGTTTGTAAAAGCATATTAACTGCCCCCATGTTTCATTTGTGCATTAGGGAACAAAACAATAAAAAATAAAACCAACATGGAACCAATAACCACTAAACTGTACAGCCTGGTCAGACTTTATCAGAGCACATCTGCTCATCAAAAATACACTATGAACAAAAGTATGTGGACAGGTTGAATTCAGGTGTTTCTTTTCTAACAGGGGTCTGGGATACAAAACAATAATGACTAATGTCAGAATATAGTTTTATATTGGGATAAATATCATTGGTTGGTTTGGCTTAACTTGTTATCTTTGCTTCCAAAATGCCTCAGAGATGGTTATTACTTAATTTCCCTCAATATTATTATTTTTTATCCATGACTATGATTTTAAATGTTCTACCTCTACATTTCTAAAATAGTTTTCAGGCTTTGACTGTAAATAGTAGGAAGAAGGAAGGAAGAAAAATCTCCCATTGAACTCTGAGCAAATATTTTTGTCCATATAGTTTATAAACATCAATATTTCCTTTAAAGGGAGATTTTTCTTCCTCAGTGAGATGTGAAGAAAGTGGATGGTTAGTTATGGTACAAAGTTATTATTCAGTTAGAACATTTAAAATCATAGTCAAAGATAAAAACAAACAAATCAATGTTGAGGGAAATTAAGTCAAAACCATCTCTGAGGCATTTTGGAAGCAAAGATAACAATTTAAGCCAAACTAACCAATGCAATGATATTTATCCCAATATAAAACTATATTCTGACATTTATCACTATTGTTTTGTATCCCAGACCCCTGTTAGAAAAGAAATACCTGAATTCAACGTGTCCCAATACTTTTGTCCATATAGTGTACTTGTATCACCAAAAATATTTGTTTATAGTAAAAGTTCTCTGGTGCTATTTTAGATGTGGTGACAGTGAGCAGAGATGGATACCATGCATAATTGTAAAATTATTATTTAAAAAAACATCTATTTGACAAGTTTTCTTAGTAACCCATGCATTTTCTTACCAAAAAGTAGGCTCCAGTTGAAATTGTATAACACAATTGCAATGTGATCATCATTAAAATTGTACACCACTGTCCATAAAGTGGTCAGAAAAACCCACCTTTCTCAAAAGCCCCTTTTCCAGATTCCCAGAAACTTATTTACCTGGGTAAAAGAATTCCTGGTAATCTGTGAGCTTTGAACTTCCACCTCAACATGAATCCCTACAGTATTTATCAAATAGAAGGATCTTACCTCCTTTTTTTGGTCCAGGTTGTGTATTGATACTAATGCACTTTTTAAATTCTGTATCTTCTCACCTGTTTCTAGGAGCCAAGAGGCCTGTGTCGTGGACAACATAAAGATCTGCAGTAACGACAGCGGCTCAGGTCGCCTCAAACGCATCTGCATCACTGTCCGAATTCCACGAAACCCGACCATCGGGGACAAGTTCGCCAGCCGTCACGGACAGAAGGGCATCCTGAGCCGCCTGTGGCCGGCAGAGGACATGCCCTTCACAGAGAGCGGCATGACGCCCGACATCCTGTTCAACCCCCACGGCTTCCCCTCTCGGATGACCATCGGGATGCTGATCGAGAGCATGGCCGGCAAGTCGGCGGCGCTGCACGGCCTCAGCCACGACGCCACGCCCTTCACCTTCTCTGAGCAGAACTCTGCGCTGGAGTACTTCGGGAAGATGCTTCAGGCTGGCGGGTACAACTACTACGGCACGGAGCGGCTCTACAGCGGCCTGAGCGGGCTGGAGCTGGAGGCGGACATCTTCATCGGCGTCGTCTACTATCAGCGGCTGCGTCACATGGTCTCGGACAAGTTCCAGGTGAGGACGACGGGAGCTCGGGACAAGGTGACCAACCAGCCGGTGGGAGGGAGGAACATCCAGGGCGGGATCCGTTTCGGGGAGATGGAACGCGACGCCCTGCTGGCCCACGGATCCTCCTTCCTGCTTCACGATCGCCTCTTCAACTGTTCGGATCGCTCTGTGGCGCAGGTGTGCGTCGACTGCGGAAGCCTGCTCTCGCCTCTGCTGGAGAAACCTCCACCGTACTGGTCAGCCACGCGCCACCGCAAAACTGTCTGCACCCTGTGTGGAAAAAGTGACTCCATCGACTCAGTGTCAGTTCCTTACGTCTTCCGCTATTTTGTGGCTGAGCTCGCCGCAATGAATATAAAAGTCAAGTTAGATGTGAAATAAATACTGTTGGACATACTGTACATGCCTTAAATGTTCAGTTCAGGAGGACGCGTTGATCCTCAAACTGGTCTTTGAGGGCAGTTTTGCGGTTGGGATTGTCCATGCTGCAGAAAGACATCCACACTGGTGAAGTGTTGCAAAGCAGTGGTGGAGAATCCCAACTCCATAAAGTAAAAGTTATGCCATGTATTGGTTCCAACCATTCACTGAACCAGCCCATTCTGATGAGCACAACTCCTCATCCAGGTAGACGGGATAATTAGAGGAATCACCTGTGGTAAGTGAACAGGTAGAGCCAATACGTGGCAGGACTTTTACTTTAAGGAGCTGGGATTCTCCACCACTGTTAAAAAGGTTTTCTGTAATGTTTACAGTAAATAATGTTATGTGTTGATTCTTCCAGTGTGTAAAAACAGCCCAAAGGTCCTTTTGTACAGTGAGTTTGAACTTTTAATAAAAATTATGTTCTATACCTGTTTTCTTCAATGAAATTAGTGGACAATGCATTAGGGTCCTTTTTACTATCCTGATTTTAAATCCTAAATGAAGATAGTGTTAGGAGCAAAATGTACTCAAAAGTAATTTAGAAATGTAATGTCAAGGCACAGATAACAGGAAAAAAAAAGTGAAAAAGAGCCAGGTCCATAAGTATTTGGACAATGAGACTAAACCACTGCAGTCAATCTGAAAATGGATGGAATACATTTAACATGT
>JAPQRQ010000008.1:5533490-5555472 GCA_037367365.1 Apogon talboti
TAGATAGATAGATAGATAGATAGATAGATAGATAGATAGATAGATAGATAGATAGATAGATAGATAGATCTATATATATATACATTTTCTTTCTCTGTCCTCTCTGTTCTCCCTCATTCATTCTAATACCTCTTTCCTCTAAAATAAAGTCTCTTGACATTCACTTTTCTCTCAATCTTACTTTCCAATCCCTCCTTCCCATCATCTGCACATCTGGAGGTGTCATTTGAAGACCTCCATCCCTCGAGGACCGAACACACAGACACATATAGATCCACACGGACATGCATTACCTCCAGTGTCATTACTGTAATGTTATTTTTATGCGAATCCAACATGAAAACAGTCGGGGGAGCGCAGAAAAGCAAAGCAGGAACATCAGGAGAAGAAACTTAAAGCCAAAGGGACACACAATGCCCAGGGAGTAGAGAGCAATCCTTCATTTATTCAATTAGCTAACGAGGCGAGGGAGCCAGACGTGAACAGAGGATGGATGGTGGGGAAAAAAGTGTCTCAGCAGGCGACGCTTACTCAGGACTTTTACTCCAGTCTCTTTTTGCCTCCCTCCGTCTTCGCCTTTATTAAGGAGAGAAGTTCACCAGGGGACGGAAGAGGAGATGTTGAGCATGACCTTGATGTTGCAGCTGTTCTGTCATGGGGGGATAAAATGAAAACGTGGTATGCACGAACCAAAACGGCTGATGTAGAATCTGTGTTTTACATACCGCGTTTCTGCATTGATTTTTCTTTTGCATATAAAGGTTAAATCGTTGATCCCCAAACCTTATTCTGGGGACCCACTTTTTCAAAGTGAACAGTTGTGACCCAATTCATGATGCCACCTCACCCATAAAATATAAAAACAGCACATTTGTGCATAAAACTTTCCTGGCCATTTCATGAAATACCACCAGTCATTTGAAGAGTTATGTTCAACGCATAAATATATATTTCAATACACTTTCTCCTCCATTTGAACACAAGTAACACAACAACAAAAAATTTAATTTCCCAATTTGTTTCCTCAGTGTTTAAATTTTCTTCTCACTAATACTGAAAGAACTTGCCAGTAAAAGTTGTTAAAGAAAACACATCCAAAAGTTCATTCATTCATAAAACTGATAAATGGAGTCAACCAGCTGTCATTGTGGTTCTGCCCCCTCCCATCTAACAACATTTAAATGTATATACTTTAATAAATGATGAGATGTAAATACTGTCAGATGGAGTAAACAGCTTCTGTTTTTTCCCCTGGAGTAGGTTTTTTAAATGTTTAATGTAAATTTATCTAGTATCCCCATAAACATCCTGCAACTCCGTCTTTGATGATGGTCGGTGCCTCAATCGATCATGTGGAGCCAGTGTTTCAATGTCAGAGCCGATGTTGTCATTTTTGTACACACATAACAATGAGAATTATTGTGTTTTCTTTATTTTAGAATGACCCAGTTATATCTGCAGAGGTGGATGGTTTGTCTTTTCTGGAATCTTCCATGTTCAGCTGACCTGTAGTGGCTCAGAAGGGGCTTCTTCTTTCTGTTTCATAGTGGGTGACGTCCAGCATTAGGGTGTTACTGTCACCGATTATGTATGAGTATGGACTGGAGTTAAAATCCTCCACAACAAATCACCCAGAACAAACCAAAGATGACTCTATGTGTGTTACTGTAATACCAAATAGTACTGGTACTAGTCTCAGTATTTACTAGTGGCATATGTTATGCTCTTATGTTGATAATGTCTGACATGAAGATATAGAACTGTGGATATCTGAAATGGTCAATGCTATGTTCTGTAAAGTGTTTATGTGGAAACTGTCACTTTGTTGCCTGTTGACTCTCTGAGCTAAGCTACCTGGAACCTTAAGCTAACTACCCAATACCCTGCTAACCTTCTCCCTCCCACCCTCCATCACAGTATACAGTAGAACAGAATTAAGATGCAATTAGAAATGGTGAAAATCCAGGTGAACATCACTTTCAGTGCTCTTAGCCTGTAAAAACATTCTCAACTTGCTCTTCAGCTCATGACCTCTGAGAGGAAATCATGCATTTCACATTTCCCACATGTATTTCAACAAACCACAATGCAATCCACTGCCCTTGGCAGCAAAGGGCCTTAAATTCTACCCAAAGTAGAAGGGCAAACAGAAGGAAGTTTCACATTTGAGTGGAGGCGAAGCAGCTCAGGCACTCTGTGAGCAGTTTGGACTGGACGTCCGTCTGCTGACGAATGTCAAGAGCAGCTTTTTTTAGGCGTAGTACAGTGCTTTGGCGATGAAGTGGTGACCTCCGGCCTGAGGTCATGCCCTGACATTCAGTTTGACATTCAGTTTCTGTCGTTAGTAAAGGCCAATGTGGCTGTCCTGTCAGCAGCAGGTCGTGACCCCAGACCCTGAGGGACACCGCGAAGGAGGCTGGACTAAAGAAAAAGGAGAGGAAGAAAGGAAATGTGTATGTGTGTTCCTTTGTTTTAGGGGAAACAACCATGGCTCGAAACTGAAGCAAATGTAGATCTATTTTAAGGTGTAATACCACTGACAGCCACTAGACTGTGGCACCAAAACAACAAAAGAGATTCAAATGTGACAAGTATTAAAACGATAATCAACAAAACATTGGTGGAGTCACATAAACTACGCCCACTACTTTAAAACAGCCTGTACAAGTGGCTCTAACTGTGGATGAAGACCGTAAAGGATGGTTCCCCACAGACATGAGTGTTAATCAAGGCAGGCAGCACACACCAGTGGTCTCAGTGACCTTGAGAGGTGCTAGATTTGGGTCAGGATCAGGAAGTCTCTCACAGCCCATCTGTGCTGCGCTGGAAACAGGTCCAAACAAATCCACTGGGGGAGAGGACACCTTTACTGGTGTGACAGGACACACCATTATGAAAAACAGTAAAATACTTTCAGACGAAGGGGCTTGTAGAAATCAGAGAAAAAGAGTGGAACAGCCAGTGAACTGGAGTTTGAAGCATGTGAGACTAATGCTGGAGGGCTTTACACTCCCACGACGCCACTTTTGACTTGTACTGGATTATCCAGCCGCCAACTTCATGAAATCATCTTATCATTTCTTTGGCTTGGGTTATACATGCAAAAAGCACAGGAAGTACAGATGGACAGACAGATGGAACGACAACCATACTTACTTGAGTAAGCGCCCGTCTAGACATGACTGATCCACAGTAAATGCAGGTTTTTAGTCATTGGTATTAGACTTGAAATGTGACTGGTGCAGGGGTATGAGGCACATTAAAGTGGAGATCAGAGTTTGAGCTGTTTTGTAATTTTTCATTTGCCCCCCTCCCAGTGGAAGGATCATCACTTCAGCACTGGTGCATAACCTGAAAACCTTTTTTTTAACCAGGCTTCCTACCATTTATCTATTATATCTTAAAGTGCTGTCTGTTTGTTATTTAGCAGCCATTAAAGCACAGGGGGGCGCTACACTCAATGCAGTTGGGTTTTGTTAAATTACTCTGCTATATTGTATTATATTATTAAATATATCTGCTGAGGAAGGTCATGTCTATGTATGAATTAATATGTTTTTGTTTTTTTTTTGCAAAATTCTAACATTTGTCTGTGATGTTTTTGACCAGAACCAAACCTGGGGTCAAAGGGTTCTTTGGAACATTTTAGTGGTTTAGTTGTTATTGAGAACATATTTGATTTTGTCCTTTGTTTGACAGTTAAATGACTGCTGTGTTCAATCACCTGGTGCCATTAAGATAAAATACTGTGATTCAGCCGGATGACCTCCACATGACACCAGAGTTTAGACTCTTGAAAAGTATGAATTATTTATTCAATATATAACACTTGGTGGAAATATGAGGACTGGGAAATGTAGATTGTTTTAAATGAAGATACTTATTAAATAATACAGTAGATATAGTGGTTGACATGTCTGTCCACCGGACTGCCATCTTATTCTGGAGAATAACTTCAAAACCATTTAATATGTTAAGGGGAAAAACAGTAAACTCATATTAAAAAAAAAACAACAAAAAAAAACACTACTCAACTCTTCTGCTCTGAATGGGCAACGCCAAGATAATTTTTCATTTTGTGTGGGTTGAGGGGATGTTTACTCCTCTAATTTCTCCTGTATTTTTCTGTGGTATTTCATTTTGGATTTACTTTCATTTTAATTATACGAGTGCATGAGTAGATTTAATTTCAGTTTGAGAAATTGACTAGTTTTTTGTTGATAGGTATCATGAGGCAAGTCTTGATTTGTACAAACTGTAAAAGGTAAGGTGAAAGAATTCATGCCAGCACATAGGGTTAAAAAAACATTGTTTATTCCAAACTTGTCATCGTCCATCTGTCAGTGTGTACGGTATCAGGTCTGGGTAGTGAGGCAGCAGCCTGGGGTTGAAGTTCCATCCTTCCTCTCTAAGGTCATTCCCTACAGGAGGACACAAGGCCCTTCTGAACCACCCCTCCAGTGTGTCCTGGCTCTTCTGTGTTTAAGTCCATCTTGCATTGTTAATTTCCTGTTCCCCACTCTGCTTAAAAGTAACATAGCACCGTTCAGAATGAAAACAAAGATCTACAAAGACACAAAAACTGATGAATATGGATCAGTTTTAGTCTTTTCATTTACAGCAGTCACGTCTAGTGGAGATAATGTGCAGTCCCGAGAAGCTGCAAGTCATTTGTTTCAGCCACAGCAGAGGAGATACATTGAAGAACTCAAGAGTGAGCACAAGAAAATCCAGGTCCTCTACACATCCAAGTAGACGTTTTCACTTTGTGCTGGGAGTGTTGTTGATGTTCGCTGCAGTACTCGCTTATAAATTGGGTGAACGTCAGGATTTTCATGACATAAATCAAATCTGAGTCCTGCATAGAAATCAGTGGACAGGCTGTTATCAAAGGGAACAAGTACAGTTAGTCCGTGAACACCAACAAATGACCAGCCCCCAGCACAGAACAAACTTCACATAAGTTCACAAGCATATGCAAATTATCCATATTGAGCCTTTCATAGCCAGTATACTGTATTAGTATGATATGAAACATTCAGTAAACTTTGCATAGAAACAGCCTGTTGGAATTTCCCTCAAATCCTTCATTTTTACTTTGAGTTAACCTTTTTCACAGCCAATATGTTGTCTCGAGTGCAGAATTTGTTCTTACTGTATCTCTACCAATCTTTTTTTTTTTTTTTTTAATATTTTATTTGTGATATTTTCAAGAACAAAGGTACATTTACAGACTGACAAGACAAAGTCAAATCATGGACTCACAATGACCGGACACAAGAAAGTGGAAAAATACATAAATAAATAAGGATAAAAAAAATAATAATACATTAAGCACTAATCGAAGCTACAGAGAGAGACAACGGGTAGCATCACTGCTCTACCAGTTGTTTTAATGTTATCTGTGCTTCTACCTCAGTCTGAAAATCGCTGTCAGTTTTCCAAATATTCCTACATAGCTCTGAGTAAGCGCACCTTGACTTGACATTGCTCTACTTGGCTTTCCTTTTCTGACCTTATCGATGCCTGCTTTACCTTTACCTCCCTCCCCTCCTTATCTCTTATTCATGTTCTTTGCTTCTCTCTCCTGCTCTTTTTCACCCATTAGTTTCCTCTACCAGCCGCTCCTTCCCCTTCATGTCTTTGTTTCTCCTCCCTTCCTCCCACTCTGCGATCCTGCTGTGTTTCTTCTTTATTTACCACAGGAGCTGGTGAGCTTTCCAGCGGGCCCTGACACTTTAGGCTCTGATGGATAGCGCTGCCAGCGGATGAGTGTGATAAACGGTGAGGTGATGGATAGATCTGCCGGGGCGGTGGAGACATCACAAAGCAGTTTCACAGTTTCGCAGCTTCTCGCCAGGCAGCGGGAGGGCCTGAGGGCGGCCATTTTGTGCCAAGCCACAGGCCTCTAATGGAGGAGCCGGGACCTAATGAGGCCAGATGATTAGACAGCAGAAAGATGGGAGAGGGAGGATGGAAGGAGGGCAGTAATATGAGTCCTGTTAAGGAACTGGGACTTTTCTAATGTAATGGTCTGGAGTAAAAGTAGGATGTAGCCTGTTTAACCCTTAAAGACCCACAACTGTTTTTGTCACAACTTCCAAATATATATATTTTTAAGTGCTTAATCACCATTTATTATAATATTATCCTCTGCAAAATCAGGAATTTGTATACGTTTAATTTATTGATCATGTAGATGTTCATAAAAGCTCAGAGTAAATTCAAAAGTTATTAGATCAAATCAGAAAAAATGAGGAAAAAGTTATTTTTTCAACACTATATAATTTACTGAACATAAAAACAAGTGTCTCTAACCACTATCATTTATCAAACTCCACGGGTCACCATTTATTATAGTATTGTCTTCTGTAATTTTGCTTTTTTTTTTTTGGAAAAGCAGATATTTTCTTATGTTTAATTTATTGATCCTGTAGATGTTCGTTAATGATCAGATTAAAATTGATGTTTATATCAAAAACAGAGAAAACTGAAGAAAAAGTGACTTTTTTCAGCAAATATATCATTAACTGAACATAAACCAAGTGTGTCCATCCACTGTCACTGATCCACCTCTATGGGTTTTACAGGTGAATCAATGTTGTAGATGACGGTGTTTTCTACGTTCACTACGGAGCTTCTGAACGTCCAAATGGGTCATATCTGATGACCAAGAAAAGACGACAAACTGTATTTTACTTGAATAATTTACATGTATTGATAGGATTAGTGGATCAGCAGTTTTAGATCAGTAGATGCTTTTGGTTGGTGGTGGATGTTTGGGTCTGTATGTGTTAACAGAAAGAAAGAAAGAAAATATGGTCATTGGTGTAAAATAATAAAAAAAAACTAAAACAGTTCATCCAATGGTGAAAGAAGTATTCAGATTTTTATTGCAATCTGTGAAAATACTCCACTACAAGAGAATGTTCCATGCTTCATTCACTCATTCATTCATTTTACGAATCGTTTAATCCTCAATGAGGGTTGTGGGGATGCAGGATGCTGATTATGTATTATATAGCATTTCCAAGAGAGTTGTTTTCACTTTATCATATATATTCAATTTCAACACATTTAGGGATATGTGATTTTTACCGGGGATTGAAGGGGGTTGAAAAACTAATTTGAAAAGTAACAAAAAAGAGAATTCTAATGGAGTATGAATTACTGTATAATCATATCTGTCTCTGAGATGTAGTGGAGTAGATGATGGAAAGAGAAATATAGAATACTTGTGGGAAAGTATTTATTTATTCATTCCTGTAAATCCTGGCATCAGATAAACAGAACATACAGTGTGAACACAACTACCTTCACTGATTCTGAACACAATGCATGCATGTAGATACTACGGCAGAAAGATTCCTCTCTCAATTCTGATTTTATATGGTAGATTTGTGCATCTCTTAGGTGAAGTTTGTGTTGGAATCTATATCATGCTCCAGCATCTGACACCATTTTTGAGTGAACAGGCACTCACTGTATGGTAAAAGCATAATAATGTCAGAGCTAGTAGTTGTTTTTGCAAAATTTATTAAATAAACACTGACTTCTTACTTTGTTGTTGCATTGTGACCTCTAATAAGTAATTTAATTTACTCTGGACTTTTCTTTGCTTTTTTAATATATTAGTATAATTATTTTCAGCAATTTGAGTAACTGTCTGCAGGGTTTTTGACCAGAGGCAGTAAAACCTGTGTTTTTCTGTCTGTTTGTTTGCATGATGGTAAGAGACGCCTGCAAATATTAATGTTTTCCTGGAAAACGGAACTATTTCTCAGCATAAAAATTCAATTCTTAGGTGCTTCAGTGTTTTATTCTGGGTTAATTGTTTAGTTATTTACATACTTACAGATTGATAGCCTCTTCTGCATCAGTATCTACAGTATGTACCTACGAGTGGCACAGTTTTGCATTTCTTCCAGCTTTTTCCTGTCCAGCAGACACTTTATTTGTGTGTCTCTCTGCAGACTGTCGTTCTCCATGTTGCTCTGCTAATAGCAGCATGGATTCTGCTCTGCACCTCTGTCACTCTGGATTTGATGTTATCGCTGTGAGTCATGTTTCGAGTGATGCAAAAGACACATTGAGTGCCCAGACTGAGAGTGATTTGTAGAACTGGAAACGCATTTAAAAACCAGCTCTGATTGTGGGTTGGATCCAATTTGCATTTTTGTGTTTTATTTTGTCCACATAAAGTCATATAAATGAAACTGAGGAAAATCCAGCGGGAAAAAGTATGTTTTTGGTTAAGATTTAAGCAATGGTTTTGACATTGATGACCTGATGATAATATGGTGATAATTATGTCATTTAAAGGTCTGTTGTATAAGTTCAATATGACCTCAAATACATGTTTCTATCTAGATAGAAACATGTATATGTATTTGTATTTGAAACATTTATAAAGGAGTTCCTTTTAACAGATATGTGCATTACATGATAGTCAGATGGAAGTCTACTATTTGTTTTAGTATTTCAGAATCAGCTTTATTTGCCAGTTATGTACAAGATATACAAGGAATTCTTTGCTAGTTGCAGTTTGTGGACAAGAGTTTCACAGCTTTATACAAAAAATAAATAAATAAACTATTCACCACATAGGACATAAAAAAAAAGCATCTGAAAAAATGGTTGCATCACGATATTCCCAATATAGGCAATTATTTAATAAAAAAAATAGCCAAAACTTCTACTTTCCTTCATCTCAGGAGGTTAAACATATAAACTCTATATGCACAGGAAAATTGAGGTATCAACTTACATAACAATAATAAAAATAAATAATATTGTGTAATTTTGGACAATTGATGAGGAGTGGATTTGTGGGTTCATATGCATCTAAAAACAGTCATAAGTTTTTTTAAGGTATCTATTATCCTTGACCTGCTCAACTTAGATATGCTTTAATATAAGAAACTGACAGAGAAGACGTAAAAATAAGAGAAGCAGACAAAGCAAACTAAATAAAACAGAAACACCTTAAACATCCATAGCTTTCAGATTTATAGAAAATTTTCTGATGGCTGGTAAAGTTGATATATGTGTAATAAATGAAAACCACCGCTTATACACCACAGTCCAAAACACAAAGGTGGTGATAGGAAAATGTCTGTGGTATACATCTACTATAAAATACTGTCTGCACTGCCCTCTCCTTCTCTTCCACCAGGCTGTATTAGCATCCAACAGCCAGAAGAGATCACTCTTGTCCTGCATTTCAGCCACAGTTCCGTCACTTACTAAACTGAGGCTTCAACGACCGTGTGTTTGTTCTTTTCTTGTCTTAAAAGCTGATATTTAAAAGCGAGAGCAGCATGTCTGAGAACAAAAACGCCACCTTATTCTAGTGATGTGTCCAAAATTGTTCAGAACTGTTGAGTTATAATTCAATATACACATTCAATTTGACCATCACTGCTTCTAATCACACTGTAGGATGGAAAAAAACAGGTTTATTTGAGAAAACAATCCAATTGTAATTCACCTATTATGACGATCGATAAACAGTTAACACATTTTGACTGAGCAGGTGTCTATTATAAATGTCTAATCTACAAAGGCACCGAATCTCATCAAAAGCTCTTGTTTGTCATATAAAAGTCCTGCTCAGAAAACCATTAGTACACAAATATGTTTACAATTCAAGATGCTAAAAGACCAGACACATCACTCTTTGTTATGCTTAATTTCTTTTTTATATACATTTATGCATTACAGATTTATCACTAAACAATTATAAGATCTGTTACTCTATTGATTGTCAAACGAAATGAAACACCTAGTCATTGTGGTCTCCTCCAAGATGACAATGTCCTCATCTATGGGACACGAGGGAGCATGGTCTGATGAAAATGATGTGAATCATATGCTGTGGTTCTTGACAGTTACCAAATCTCAACCCAAGATCTCACTAAATATCTATGAGAAACACAGCATAGATATTCACTCTTAAACACCATCATCAGCAAAACCAAATCTTTTTGCTTTAATACTTAAAAACCTAGAATTATTTTTCTGGTGACTCTCATATGAATTTTTCCTCCATATTTGGAGGAAGCTTTCTCAAGTGATTTATCGCCATTTCTTATGATATCATCCTTTGCATTTTGCATTTTTTCAATGAAAATCAGGTATTTTCCTATATTTATTTTACTGACTATGTAGATGTTTGTAAAAATTCCAAATGTTACTATATCACTGAAGAAAAAGGGACTTTTTTTTTTTTTAGCTAAATATATAATTAACTAAATGTGAAAAGGTGGAAAAAAATTGTGAAGAGAAAAAAAAAAATCTGTCAAACTACATGGGTTTTACTGGTGGTGATGGTGTTTCCATGTCCACTGCAGAGCCTCTGAATGTCCAAATGGGTCATTTATGATGTTAGTAAAAAGCTGAGAAACTGCATTTTACCTGAATTATTCACATGTATTGATATTAATAGGATTAGTGGTTAAAAAGTTATTAAAAATTCTAAATCAGTGGATGTTTTAGGTTGCTCAGGTCTTTAAGGGTTAACTTGGCCCCTGTCTACATGGCTTTATGTCAACGCTCACAGGTCACACAGCCAAAGCATATTTACACCTTCCTTACTTATCTGTACAGAGCAGATAACTTAGTTCATGCATTGTCTTTCGTCAGTTTGTCAAAGCACCAACAGACATGGATGAATTGTGATGCGATGTCATCATTTTCTAATCTCTTCACTGTCCCTGTTCACACAGATACACATTAACCATGGTAGGTAAAATCTGCTCTTTGGAAAGCATTTAAAATGTTATCTTTGACCTAAAACGCTGTGGACAAAAGGCCCAAATGTAGACAAAAACACCCATTTCGCAACATATATGCATTAGTGTGAATGGGACATATTATGCTGACAACATGCTGAATATGTGGTGTCATGTTAACACCATATGCTCTTTGGATATTTTGAATTATACGTCTTTTCTTCGAACTTGTACACAGTTGTTCAGAATACATGTCTCATCTTTACTGTCTGTAGGACGAGACTCTAAAATCTTCTCTGGTCGAAATCGAAAAGTCCACATTTCTGGTCAAAAGGGGAAACATGTCTACTTTTAAACATTATGAAAGAAGATCTCACCAGGTTTTTGGATTTGAGCAAATATTGAAAAGTTGACCTTTTTTCTGCAGGTGTTTGGAGGAACGATGGAGGGAGGCTGAGTTCACACCAATGAAATATGCCACCAGTGGAAAGTAATGGCTGTGTGTAAATGGGAATTACAGTGAAATATTCAGGTTGAAGAGAATAAGTGGAATAATTTTTACACGTAAAACCAGTGTTGGCTCCAAAAAAATGACTAAGTATCTTGTGTTGTTATTCATTAATTGCAAAACAGCATTGGCCTGATTCCTTATTTCACTCCAGATTACAGAGATTATGCCCAAAAAAAGGGATATGTATTATATTCTATGAGATAAGTCAATGAATAACCCCCGCGACCCTAGTGAGGATCAAGAAGATGAATGAATGAATGAAAGTCAATGAATTACATGTTTTAAAGATACCTTAACACTGTATTTCATTACATATGCATGTAAAAACTGCCACCCACAGTAAATGTAGGCAGCTGTGTTATGTGTTACATGTGTATGAACAGTGTAAAGTTGTAATTATAAGTATAAAAGAACACAGGAGCAGTGTGATGTTTTGTCTGGAACAAAAGATGAAGAACTAGCTTTCCCTTGACCTCCTGTTTTCCTTCCTCTACTGTTCTTCATCAGTCATGAACGATGGCTCCGAACTTAATCCAATTTTTAATTTCCCTCACTTACACTTTCTCATATTAGACCTACACGCATACACAAAAAGGAAGACTTAAATCGTCCTTGAATTTCTGGATTCTTTGGCCTTCTGTCATCTCGACTTATTGTCACTCCAAGTCTTCCTTTTGTCTCTGCGTGTAGGTTTAATAAAAAGTTTTAAGTAAGGGCACATAAAAATCCTATTAACTTTAGAGCACTTAGACATGACTGATGGAGAACAGTAAAAATCACAGTATAAACGGAATCGTCTCATCTTTATCAGATTTCAATCATTCTTATATGGACACAAATCGCATGTTTTATTTTATAGAGTTTTTCATAACATTTAAGGCTTAAGTGCGGAATGAGAGCCATTTTGCACACCACCTAAGCCAAATTAATATCAATCAGGAGAGGATAAAAAATAACTAATAGTGTTGCAGTGAAGACCATCTCAACTGAGACCAGGGTATAAAACTTTGAGGGGGCCAGACTAAAACCACTACAGGGTGAAACGGAACAAGAACGAACAGATGAATACAAGGACATTACGGTGACCAAATATTTCACATATTACGGACTGAGAATATATACAACTTTAAATGAATCCCTGAATGAAGAAACTTGAGGAAAACTGAATCAAGAATTGACAAAAAGGTTCATGTCTAAAATAAATATTTAATAAACATTGATGATGATGATGATGATGATGAACAAAGGTATGGCACTACAGCATGAAAATCATCCAAAATAATGTGAAATTATTAATTCTTGTATTAAAAAGGTCTGATTTTCTCACAAGAGGAACCCCCAAACCCCCCACCTGAATGTATATAAACATCTACAAACTTAAGGAAAATCCAATGTTGTTGTCACATATTTAGCCCGTTCAACAAAAGAGTGACTGCATAGAAATATAAAAAGTTAGTATATTAATTCTGATAAAACATCACTGTGTTCTACAGGACGTGCTGCAGCGCCTCCCACACCTTCTGTAATTTAAGTCTCGGTAAATCTTTCTGCCTCGGTTTGATGTGCGGACAACAAATTCTTAATAAAGCGTCTCTACTTTGTGGACAGAAGTGTCACTCAACATATTTTATACATCCACAACTCCTCCAATAAAAAGTTACTTTTCCAAACACTATGCTGATATCATTCCCACTGCAATGGATCACTTACGAGATTGAATATTGCTCACATCTAATAGCACTCGGTACATGTGACAGTCATAAACATGGCAGTTACTGGAGCCTTAATGTGATGATGGCTTGGCTGCTGGAACAGGAAATACCATCAGCCTGCTCACAGATTTAACATTCATATTTTCAAATGGCTACTTTAGTAAATAAGCAAAGATTTACAGTTACTTAAATATTTTATACAGTGTGACCTTTGGTTTCATGACTAGTTTTCATTAATGGAAAGGGACAGTAACTCTACTGAGTATATTCTATACATGCAGGCAAGAGCTGCCTGGTCAAAAGTATTGTGTAAAAAAAATAGGTGATATTTTGACAAGTTTGTTTCAAAAGTGGCATGAGGAGATTTAGGGACTGAAGCTAAGTTATTTCATTTTCTTCAAGGTCCAGTGAGAGAAAACAAAAACAGAGCTTATTTCTGTTTGTTTACTGGACTTACTGTTTAATTTCTACTTTTGTTCATGTAACAAATTAATTTGACATTTTATTGGGGACCACACCTGTTAGTTAGTGACAACTAATATTTACCAGCAGGTTGAGTCAAATTGAGTGAAAATTAACAAAAAAAAAAGTCAAGTTATTACAAAAAAAACCAAAAACAAAAAGAAAACCCTGAAATGATTCTGGGATTTTTCAGAAAAGAATTGTAATTCAATCAACACATTTTAATTTGAAGTTCATGTGACCGGAAGTAACATGTCCGTATTTCCGGCATACTTCCCTGCTTCATACATATTCACCTGTTTCCAATCTCAATTAAGTCGCAGCGGCTATACCTGACAATTTCACTCATAATTATACCTAAATGTTTTATACCATCATATCAAACCTGCTAATATCTGACTAGAGGCCCTACTGGATATATTTTATTCTCTCTAGCTGATCTTATGCCTGTTCATGGTCTGAATACTTCACCATATTGTTTCCCATCATAACAAACCTCTGTCTGCTGGACTTTACCTTCATCTTATCTTCAACTGGATTGTTTATACTGTGGACCTCACTACCTGGACCTGAATCTTCTCCTGACTGAACCTACCTTCACCCAGCTCTTCAGTCTTCACCCTCCTGTAAGTTTTATCTATCTATTGTTTTATGTTGACCTGTCCACCAATTGACAGACAGCATGAGTGAAGCTAATAATCAGAACCTAACTGGCTTTAATAATAACCCGAGAGAATGCAGTTTTGTAAAATAAAACTGAATGCACTCTTTAAATAAATAAAGTGATATATTTGGTCATATTGGTGTATTTGTACCAGAACCAGCAGAACGGTAGATTTCTTAATGTGCATTTAATAACCCTGTGGTCAGTCTTTATGCTAAACTAGGCTAGCTATGGACACTGCATGGATTTCCTCCAGGTCGTATGCTTTTCCAGCTGTTAAAACAGTTATATGTCGGTTAATTATCCTGGTTAATTCTCCTTTACCAAGATACTAATACGTATCCGGAATTTGGTCCTGGGTGCCGTCAATGGTAGCTCACTGCTCCTAATCTGCTAAGTGCTAATGCTAATCGCTAATGCTAATGGTAGGTGGTATTTACATTAGGATGGGGGAAATAGAGAGGCTGAATTCCCCTAGGATTGTCAGTTAACTCTTAAACTTATGTTTAAGAATTAGAGATACTTGACTTGTCATTCAAATTTACCCCATACAGTGTTCATGAGAATGAGATTTTGTTGTCTTAGCTTTGAGTTGCTCAAAATGAAACAGCAGCAGTATTGTTCATAAGAGTATTTATAGAATTGACAGAACAGAAATATAAAAACGCCAAGTTAGAATATAAATATAATGAAAATATATCAAAAAATGTATTGCATGTCTATGTTATATAAGTGATATGTCACAGCATAGTAATAAGAACACCAAACATAAGTTATAAGTTAATCAAGTTTCAACTCACATTAAAAAAAAATCAGCTTTCTTGCACATTGGACAATAGTGTAGGTGTTAGGTAGGTGTTAAAACCACAGACTGCATATAAGGATGGACACTGTCAGAAATAAATGCTAGTACATCTTGTCTTTACTCCCACCATCTCCATGTTTTTCATCGAGAAATGGGCCAAACTAAAAACTCATGGTACATGTTCAATAAATGCCTCCCAAAGTAGTTTTCGGTCTTTTTAGGTAGAATCCATGAGGCTGATTTGTGTGCAAAATCTAATATTTCTGATCATTAGTTTGTGATATTTTAATAAGTTATTTAATGTTATTAAAACAGGTGATTGACCACACATTTACACCACAGTGACATCAAGTCCCCCATCTCAAACTAAAACCCACAGCCACCCTTCTTGACAGTCGGTCAGAATAACACAATGTCTCACAATCTTCACATGTGTCAGCTGACAGCCCACTCCACAGTAGTGACCAGTTTCTTTCCTAAATCTGTCAGACTTGCAGCTGCAGACTATTCAGACGGGCAGAGGGCGGGTGGACACGACGCCTCCTATATCTCTACAGCACAGACTTTAGCTATAGTTTTAATAATTAGCGTTCACAATCACTCAAAATCAGAGAGAGGCTCTTAAAAACAGCTGCTTGCCTGAAGCTGCTGCTTCTATCTACACCCTGTTGATATGCCAAAATGACTCTGCCTTGTTGTTTGGGAAGAAATTAAACACATTTGATTGCATTTTGACATTTTACCAGTTTGTTTTTGTTTGCTCCACACACTTCAGGCATTGAAAACAGGGAAACAAGTGCTTTTTGCAGTTTGGTCTCATTAAAATGACAGTATGGGTCGATGTATGAAGGGGATTACAGCATGTTTACCGATATTTATTACTTATCTCTTGTGGCCTTATGACTAAGTGCTGGAATACAGTGAAAGGTACATAAGTGATCTGAACTCATCAATGAGGAACAATCTATAGAGGAAGGTGGTTTTGGACAGATATAATGGAACAACAGACTTTATGGACTTAAACACAATAGAATATTTTAGTCACATCAAAAGTAAACACTCTGAGATATACCAGTATGTACAGGGCGTCATCTATGACCTTTACTCAACACATATCAGCTTCTCACTGTTAAACTACTCAGATATGAGTCTATACACACTGACGTTCAGCTGCACACAACCACTGTTACTGAAGGATCAAGATGTGGTGAGATATGATCATATTCTAAGTGACCTATCATAAAAGGACCAATATTTCCTTCACTGTCTGATTTAAACCTCCCTCCCAATCTCTGAGATCCTCTAACCTTTGCCATGGCATGTCACAGTACCAAATGCAAGAGTTATGTAATTATTTTTTGTTATCAACAGTGTTTTCTGTCCATAAATGTCATGTATATGATGTTTTGGAAGTGGGTGCACATCGACCTATGCTGCCGTTAATGTGTGAGGATGACAGAACCGATAACATCAAATATTACAAAGAATTTATTTGCAGATTTTGATAGTGACAAAAGAAGTGCCAGATCATGTCAGAACAGGATGTGACACATTTTAATCCTCGTGAACAAGATTTTTCATAATCTTTACAGTATTATTCTTCTATTAGATATTCATTACATTCCTAACACCTCTCCTTTTAATTTTTCTTATCATATTTTCCTCCTCGAACCCCTTCCTCCAGAGTAGGACTTGAGGACCAGAGGAGACACACAAACCACACACACAGAAATGCTGTCAGATACACCACGTACACACATACCATGTGACGAGGAGGTAACTTTTTTTGTGGCGGCTAGCTGTGAAGAGAGCTGCCTAATTAAAAAGATCATGAATATTCATGAGACACTTGTACTGCTGCAGCTAATTACATATTCAGAGAGGTTTGGTCGCCCATGCTGGTGTGAGTGGTCTGATACAACTCTGACACACTGACAACTCAATAAGACTCATAAAAGCAGTGTTTCAACCTACTGCAGATCTCATCAGATCTGGACTGAAAGAGGGGCTCTGCAGATGCAGTTATTCTGTTTTTTTTTCTTTTTTTTGCTAAATTATGACAGGCATTTGAAGAAAAATATTTTTAATTGAATGTACAGTCCTCTTTTAATTTTAACATTAATGAAGGTTTTACCAAAGATCTCTGTTCTTCCTGTTCTGTTTGAGCTTTGTCATTTTGCTACTGGCTATAATTAACATTTGGACAGGTACAGCGAGTGTACATACAGAATTAGACCTTGGTCACACTAGAGCACAGCACAGTAAGTAGCTCTCAAGTGTTTAGTGCTGGAGGCTTTGCGCCATGTTGGCGTCACTAACTAAGGCTACATTTTGTCGGTCAGAAACGTGTAAGTGCTAGTCAGTCAGCCTTCCAACTTAGCTGGCTCTTAAACTGAAATGTTGACAGCTTTTGCCCTAGTAATCAGAGCCAAAATCAGCCACAGTTTAAGTGTTAACTGGACAAAGCATATTGTAGAGATGTGCTCTGAGCTTATAGCTGTCTAGTCTGGCTCACAGGATACGCTCTGCAGGATTTCTCTGTTCTGCTATCTGTATTTTACTAGTTTGCTAAATAAAATAACACCAACCTCCAGAGAGGAGATGGTCTGACTATGGTTCCTTGATAGTGTCTACCCATGACAACTGATGCCAAATAAGACTGAATCTGAACACAGCAGTTATGAATTTGTATAGAGACCAAATTTATGATGTTTAAGTCAACTGGAAATGCTTCAAACAATCATATTTAATTAAGTCCACCATGCATTTAGTTTTTTTTCTTTATCATACCCCACATAGTATACCTATAACATATATTGCCTAAGTGGTGTTTGGCCTCAAATTCTATTAAAACTAATGTACTTGTGTAAAACCCAGAGGTGAAGGAGACTAAACTGAGGCATAACGGGCTAAATGAGACTAAACTTTGTTTTCTGTGACATCTAGACTAGATTAAATGGCTGTTTTATGTTCATTCTGGAAGCATCTGTTTCTGTGTATCTGTATAAGTAACTTTAAATGAGGCAACTCTCCTGCGCCCCCTATAGACCAACTGCCACCGCTGCCACTGAACTAGTTAGAAAAGCATGGTTTGCTCATTAAGCCTTGATACTTTTATCTGTTTTGGACTCCAGCTTTATTGAACACATTTAGGATGATTAGCCATTAGTTAATGTGTATATTTGCGTGCCAGAATATGCCAGTATTCCACTACTGCCTGAGATTTCACTGCCCAAAATGCTGATGTACTGACCACTGTATGAGTAAACTAAAGGCTAAACGCAGTTTCTTATAATTTGAAATAGTTAAGATCTTTAAGTGGAAAGTGCCTCTATAGGCAGGGCTTTTGTTAGGTTAACAGAGACACATTTAGCTCATATCCACACACACATTACAGCATAACTTTCATTTTTGTAAAGATATTCTATGAAAATAAACCACAAGGCCACCTACTCTTTGCTGAATTGCAGACACCATGGAAGCGTCTGTGGAGAGATTATATTCTGTAGCAGTATAAAGAAAAATCCATTACCCAGTGGACGACTGCTACGAAAGGAATGATAAAGAGAAGGAGGCAGAAATTAAAAGGACAACACTGGGAGAGAAGGTGGAGAATAATAGTAAAAAAGGAGTGTGTAAAACAGGAAAGATGGAGGAAGTGGTGATGGGAATTACAGTGCAGAGTCTGATGGGTTGGCTAATCACCACTTTGCCCTGCCTAATGTGGAGCCCCTGTGGCAACAGAGCATGTTTTATTCACTAACTTATTACATCCCAGTCCATACTCTCTGACAGTTAGCAGTTAGTGTTTAGTATAATATAGCCCTGGTATTATCTGGCAAGAGCAATGCTAGCAGCTAACATAGGCTGTAAAAATACACAGGCCAACATTTTAGATGAGAATTTTAGAAGGTATGTTAGATAAGAAATGTTACCCTAACGTACATGTAAACTAACCCTAGCCCTAACCCAAAAGGATGGCACTGATAATGCATGTAACATAGTCCTTTATTTGTTTCTGCAGGTGGGTGTTGAGTTGAATGCCAAAAATAAAGTTCTTAAAAAACTACATGCTGTTACATGAAAAATTTGGGAAAATTAGTAAAATGCACACATTTTGTCATCTTAGAAAATCAACAGAAGCGGAGAGTAATCATCGCGCAAAAATTGTTAAAAATTTCACATGAATATAAATGGTAGACATGTTCACAATCAAAAGTGAATACAGTATGTTAGGATAAAACACAAATGATAAATATTGCATATTAACATGTCCAGTGTCCATTGGAGGCAACTTTAAAAAAAAAGAAAACTCAAAGTATTACTTGAATATAAGAATATAAGTACTGTATGTCAATTACCATTATTTTTATTCTAATAGAAGAGCATCTGCTTTTTTTTTCTAATATTCATATTAAAATTTTAAGTATTTTAATATTGTACTATATTTATGTCTTTGTTTCTCTTCATTACTAGTAAAATACCTGCTCCATAGAGATGAGATGAATTATGAACATGAAGCTGTCCATGGTCCTGAAAGTCAGTAAACCCACTTCAGGACTGTTGACAGCTCCACTTGTTCATTTAGTCCTGTAGTAATAGTCTTTATTACAAGAGAAACAACAGGAGATTAAAAGTTAAACACACAATACACACCATGTAGGGGAACAAACATAATCAAGCTATCAAAATTATTTAGTGAAGAGGCTCCATGAATATAAGTAATAGTCGTGTATGATGTCTGAAGTCTATTACACACATAAAAAGCATAAAATCCCACACATCCATCCTCGTTCTATATAGATGTTAAATCTGACATCACTATGCTGCACACACAGCTTATGTTGATCAGGTGGAGGTTGCTAGCAAATCAATTTACTATCTAAATTTGGCCCCATACTGGTGCACGTGAGAGCTCAGGCCCAGACAGAATCAGTGCCTACGGTAGATGATAAACAGAGGGATGACGAGTTAAAGTGAATTCCCTTAGGATCATCCTCAAACTCAAACATTGACATGTTGAAGTACCCTTGAGCAAGACACTGAAGCTCATGTTGCTCCCATAGAAAGTGCCACTGTAGTGTTTGTATATATGAAAAGGTAAAATATTGTATGAGCTTTGAGTACCAATATGTTTGAGAAGTGTTACATAAATGCAGATGAATTTGCCATAACATATACATTTTATATTCACTTTCACCATCAAAGCAATGTTGCATAAATTCCATTCGCTGTCGGATCCACAGAGATGGAATGTCAGTAGTGGCTGACATTGACAAGTAGTCTAATGTTAGTTGGTTAGAAGCATATAATTTACACAAAACAGACACTTTGGAGAGTAACATACTAACAAACACAACAGACTTACTTGCCAACATGCCTTTTTTTGGCATAGGATTAATTCCCTTTCAGACACCCAGACAGTGAGAATGTCCAGTTGTTTATTTTAAAGTTGCAGTTACCAATCACTGCACTTCATAAAACATAGTCTTTGGTGTTTTGGTATGGCAACAACAAGGGAATTCACTTAACATAGTGTGGTTATGTAATTCATGCTCCCAATTGTTAACACAATGAAAGTGGGGCCCTGTATCATTGTGGTTCTTCACCTTAATTTTGGGAAACGCAGTTCCAAAAGATTTTCCAGTATTGTGTGTTAAGATGATGGTTGATGAGTGCACTGTTTAACACGTTGGTCCAAAATCTGCCGCAGATGTTCGAATGGATTGAAGATGGAAGGTGATATCGTCGTCCGGGAAGAGAATGCTAACATCAGGTTAGTCCTTCAATCTCAGATCCATCAGACAATGAGCCAGACTGCAGCTGACCTTGTAGGCCTCTTTAGTAGTGTTTTTTTTTTTTTTTAACCCACTCAACAAGGTTGAGGCTGTTCCTGTATCTGTCTTCAAATCCGATAAACAGTATTATTATTGTGCTTCTTAGTCAGGACTGGCTTCTTTTAAACAGTCTATTCCTTACTTGATATATTCATAAGCGTGTAGTATGAAGGCACAACGAAACTGAGATTTTTACTTTTGTAAAATGTTATATGCTGTAGTTTTATCCTTTAAATACATAATCAATTTTGTCTACATTTCAACTTTCCTAAATGATGACTATTTACTATAATATTGTCCTCTGCATTTTGCATTTTTCAGTGAAAATAAGGTATATTCCTATAGAAAACTCACTGATCATGTAGACGTTCATAAAAAAAACTCAGAGTAAATTTGAAGGTTATTAGATCAGAACAGAAAAAAAACTGAAGCAAAAGTGACTTTTTTCTATAAAATATATCAAACTGAACAAAAACATAAGCATCTGCAATCACACTCATCTGTCAGACTACATGGATTTTATTGACAGTTTCAATTTGAGGAAACTATGGCATTTCCATGTTCACTATGAAGCCTCTGAACATCCAAATGGGTCAGAAAAGCTTGGAAAACTGCATTTTACTTGAATAATTTATTTGTGTTGATGTTATTTGTAGGATTAGTGGTTCAGAAGTTACTAAGCATTTTAAATCACTAGATGCTTTTGGTCGACAGCAGGTTTAGGTCTTTTAAGGTGGAAATAATATGAATTGTACATCAGCAAACAGTTTTCTGATTTCAAACGGATACTTTGACTTTACTATGTAAAAGTAAAAAAAAAAAGAGGTGATATAAAGGTTTATGTTAAATTGTAGAAAAGTAGAGTTCCTGACAAAACAGGAGAAAAGATGTAGAAAATGGGAAGGAGTCCTTACAGAGTGAGTTGCATATTGGAGCATACACTAATTATTTTTGCTGTTAGTCGTGGTGATGTATGTAAGTGTGTGTGTGTGTCAGAGTCTGCATGTCTGTGTGCTCACTGGGCATTTTGAGGGGGACATGCTGGCCATATGGAAAAGACAATGAAGCAGAGTAATTAAAACAGAACAAAGAAGAGAAGCGCCGGCACCATAATTAGAACACTGATTAATCAGCTGATAATTTTATCTTGATTAATGTGACTGATTTTCTCTTCATTTTGACCCTAGCCAGTCAGGCCCAGTCCAATTAAATTTAAATTATGCGTCGGAATCTGTCCAGTCCGACCCCCCCCCGCCTG
>JAPQRQ010000008.1:5556648-5567581 GCA_037367365.1 Apogon talboti
GCCTGTCGCCCCCCTCCCAATCCCCCGAATACACTGAAAACACACTGGCACCTCAACACACACATCCACACAGCTGCATGGGGTAAAGCATTTCCACTGAATTTTAAATGGGAATTACTCTGTACAGCTATCTGACAGTTCTGAGCTGGTTCATCATCCTCAGTATCTGCAAAGGCGCCGTTATGTAAAGGAAAATAAAAAAAAATACAACATAATATATACAGTATTTTAGCATGTACAGCTTCAAGGAAAGTTATAGTAATTCCTTGTCTGGATCACACACTGAGATACTTCAATCGTAGATTCACAAACATTTTTAGTGCAGTTTTTATTATACACAATGTTGCCCATAAAGTTGAATAAAACATATTTATTTCCTCTCATGATATAATGGTGACAATCTGATTTATTCCTGATAAAGTGTAACCAGAACTCAGTATGTCCTCACTGCACCTGGTCAAATTTACTGATGTGTATAAATAGGATTAAAAAAAACCAAAAACAAAATTATTCCAACTTCATGGGCAATAGTGTTGTAAATCAACATTATCTTGTGATTGACAGATCTCTAGTGGCAGAAATTACATATGAATTACATACATACTTGACAGTATTTATTTAAGCAATATCAACCAAATGTGTGTAAATGGTAAAAAGTAGTCATTGTACAATGAAATGGTATTATGAGGTATTTTTCATTTTACTGCTTCATTTATGTGTATGTTGCTTTTTGTCTTAGTATATGTTAAAAGTTGGTTTCATTTGAGCTACTTTATGCACTGTTGGTGGTGTAATCTACAGCAGCGCATCATGTAGTGTTGTTGACGCTAAGAACCAAAAATCAACTTTTCATGAACTCAGAAAAACAGGCCTGATTTCAGCTTCATGACACTGCATTTTTCCATTCAGCTTATTTTAGCTTAAGGCTCACAAACATAAACTCAGCCCATTTAGGAACACCACATCCTTCAGTTATCATACATATTCAACATTAAATTAACACATTTACACATATGTGGTTTTCATTGGAAGGAAATAAAGAAAAAATATATAGGAACCAAAACTGTCAAACTAATATAGTGGAGGAAAATCTGCAGGAAATGATAAATAAAGTGCAAGTATGTCAAATGTGCGCTATATCTTTTTCTCAATGTAGACATTAATATACAGTACTATACAAAAGTCTTAGACCAACTCCAGGTTTGTTGTTTTTGCAGGGTTGAAATAAGCATACATATTTCTTTCTCATTCTCTTTTCTTTGGATACAACAAGAAAATACAGGAAATGTCTACACAAACAACTAGAAACGTCTGACGTGTTGAATGAAACCTGGTATAAAACATCAGAAAATAATGCAATAAATGCCATACTGTCTGAACAAAATGGTTAAAGACATGTTAAGTGCAAACGGAGGCCACACTAAATACTACCACTTTGTTTTATAGAGGCTGTTTTTTCCCTGAACCTTTTGTTTTTACTGCTGTACATACTTCACATAGCCTATATTTATGGATATTAATACAGAGACTAAGAAACACATGTGTGATCATTAGAACTTTATTAAACCAACAAATCTAATGTTGAACTAGAACTTTTGTACAGCACTATAATAATGAAAGGTTTTTGGGTCCAAGTACACATCAGGAAAAAGATCTTTGTGTACTAGGATAAGAAACATTCATTGACATAGAAGTTCGAGACATGAGTGAGTCGACTGGATATAAGTAGGGGAAACTTGAGATGCATCCTTTCTAACCTCTACATGTAGGTATAGACGCCCTGTGCAGTCCATTATGTACAAACACAATCAACATTTTGTGAAAAGTAGTTTAATATTTACTGGAGATTGATCCCTCTTTAGACTGTTTCTTCAGCGTGTCTGAAATCTCCACTGTCAGTTAACAATCCTCACATCCAAGACTTGCACAAATCAACAAAGCTGTAGGCTAATGTTGTGAATGGAGATGAAACAGGAAAGAAGTGGCCCATTGATTTATTTGTCTTTTGTGAAAAAAGTTTGTGATATGGCCAAATGGTTTTTAGAAGTAGAAGAAATACCACAGATGATGCTGAACTGCAGGAAAAAAGTCTAATATAAATATTCACTGTGTTGTGTGCTTTCTACATTGCATCAAATCATACAGTACGTACAGTATCTCATTGTATCACATCCTACTTTTATAAATATATTTAACGTATGGGATAATTTGGGCATTAATTTACCTTCCAAGTGACTATATTCTCACTACCGACTGCTCTGTAAGTGAAGAAATATGAGCTCCACTGAAACAGATGACCCTTGATTTGAGCTGTTCCAGCCAACTTTCCCCCTCTAGTGTCTCGACAGGCGCCAAAACTCATTTCTGTGATGCCCCACAATGGCAGGAGCATTTATTCTGTCAATTAGAAGAAGAGGGAGAAAACAGTTGGACGACTAAATGAAACAGGAAATGCTCTTCTACTTTCCTCTCTCTTCATCTGTCCCTTGTTCCCTCCCCTCCTCTCTGGCTGTCTTTTTATTTTTGGCCCCGGCTCAACTGACTGGCTCGGCGCCAGGGCCCGCCGAGTGACTTTGGGCACGGCTGCCAACGTGTGCGAGCCTCGCCGGCCTCGTCACACCGATCCTCGCGTGCCAGCGATGGTGGGGGTAACTGTGGTTGGAGGGCAACACACTGCTGTCGCCCATGGCCGGGTCCCGTGGGAGGGAGCACGCAGGGCCAGGGTGTTAATGCTTTCAGATCTGGTTAAGAGCAGGGTGACAGCTCTGTTACCTGGGAGGGAGGAGGGGGGGAGTAAAGGGCATCTGCTTCCCTTCCAACACTCACACATCCAACACGCAGCAAATACTTATTTATCTATAGAAAATGAACAGTATTATGGTTTACTTGATATTTAAGCTATGTGCACGGAAATGTGATTACTTCAACATTTAGTATTTAGTATCAAAATAAGTAAGTGAACTGATCCAAAACCATACTATATCAGTATTTTGTAAATGGATTACAGTAGTGGAAAAAAGTTTTCGGACACCCTCATAAATTTCTCAAATATCATCATGAAATATTTGTGGAAAAATCTTTTTTGTGTTTCAAAAGGTGTGGCTGCATTAGACAGACAAATATATAAACATACTTTAATGATACCCAAGGGGGAAATTCAAATGTACAGCAGCACAAGACAATAAGCATCAAATAATTAGAAAAAAGAAAGAGAAGATATAAAGTATAAACATTTCAGCATGTCATGACCTCGATGGAACAGAGCATGTGCAGAGGGGAGCATGTGTATACCTAATTTATGCAGTTGTATGCTGTATGACAATGTAGCAGATTTCACATTTGATTAATGCCACAATAAAATACAACAGCTAATGGTTAGCTAGGTGTTAACCTTTCTCATGATGCCAGAGAAATCCAACAGGGCTGAGCAATGTAACAAGATTACCAACAGAAAACAGGATTGTTCAGAACCGGTCAAATCCCAAGGAATCGGCTCTGAGTGTCTGTTCACACCTGGCACTAACATGCATCTCTACATGTGTCCTTATGCTGGGATCTCCTTTCCTGCTCTAGATCCAAATAAATAAGCTTAATTATAGCCTAAAAGTTTTACAAGCTGGATTTGTTATGTTTCTTTTACACATGTAATCTACAGTCAGCTGCACTCTGGAGGCTTATCTGGCAAATTGACAGGTACCAAACTGAGCTCATGAAAATGATGTGGTGGTCTCATAAAACATGATGTATGACATGGATTAAAGAAAAAAAACAATATATAAAGTAGGTTGAATGAGCTTAGCCATAAAGATGCAGCAGTAATGGGTGCAAAAACATAATACTAAAACAGTAACGCACTGTTTCACTGCACGATGACGATTTTAACTTTTCATACTTTAAGTAAACTTTTACATCTGTGTACTTCTTCCACCAGCGTTCTCTGTTGGTTGCATCTCCTCTGCAGTTCATGTTGATACAGTGGTCAGGTTTTTTTTTTTTTTTTCCAGTGGAATGATGTTGTCTTCTGTCAGCCTCCTGATGCCTCCTGTCCGAGGTCCTTGTGTAACTGTGGCAGCCCGGCTTGCTGGTAAATAAATGATGAAATGTGAAATGAATAAAAACATGAATGACTGTGGCGATGACACTGTGTGACAGCCCAGAGATGGGAATTAGGAGCCAAAGCGGCGCTAAAGCTGGGTTATTGGGCAGGGGCCCCGCTAACGAGCCGTGAGATTGAGTCTGACACGTTGAAGAACAGGTGCTCATTTATTTCCCCAAATAAAAGGACAACACCAACACGTTAGTCTACACCTCGCCTGTCCACAACAACTCTTAACAATATAAATCCTCGACTTTTGCGATTTTATGTGGAATTAACTAATTAAAAAGATGTTAGTATTTATATCGTAGGCTTATTATTACAGCTTGCTGCCATTCTTGACATCTTTCGGATGTTGGCAGACTCCTTCCGGCGCTGTACCGGCATTTTGGCGGGCGCAGGTGTGGCAGCGTGGGCAATAACAAGCGCTGAGTAATTACCAGAGCCATATCCATAACAGCCCTAAACCCCCAAAGTGTGCTCAGGGTACCCCTCTAACTCCTCATCTCCTCCCTCCGTCCTTTCACACTATTGCTGTTTCCAGTTAAATCATAGAACTGGGCTCAGGTCCAGGGGCCTCGCTGCCCGGTTTCTGGCGGGGAGGGAAATAAAGCCGGACGGGCCTCTTGGGATGCTCTAATGTCTGCGTTAATTGTGAGTTATGGGGAAACATGGCGAGAGCGCAAGGGTCAGGCCTGTCACCAATCACACTCTTCAGACTGAATTTACCGCTGCGCTATCTGTTTATCCCACATCAACGGGCAAGAATGCAAGGAAATTAGCTTAGCACACCAATCTGTTCCTGTCACCTCCTCCAAACATGGACTTCATTGTCCTTATTCTCTGTATTGTTCATTTCAATCCTTCCTTGCTGTTACGACGCCCTCTTGGTTAGAGTATGTATGTGCTCATTTTGAGTCGCCTCATGGAAAGTTTGATTGACAGAAACTTGACTATGCAATCTGTGCTTATCAGTTTTAGTATATTAACCCTAACGAATCCACTAGATGTCACTGTGTCTTTAAATAGTGTGTCTTACTGGAAGTCAGTATCAAAATGACAACAAAACAAACAAACTTCAGTGAGTCACCCTGTTTGATTTGTACTAAAACTACTTAAATGATGTCTCGATGTTTTTCCATTATTTTCTGAGATGCAAAATAGCAGCACATTAGCATGTTGCACATTATTAGCTCTACTGCAGTCATATTTTTTATATCATGTTGTCAGAACTGTTATGTTTGAGAAAATTCAATGCAAAAAGCCCAATTTGTTTTGGATGCCTGATGGGGATATGTTGAGTTGGTTATTTGAAAATGAAATATATAGTTTGGCAAGATTTTTGGAGAAGGCATGGAAACTTACACAAAGAACTCTGTACCCTGAACTAAAAGGACCTTGTTTTATGGAATTGTTATTCGGATGAGTATATGCTTTATATGGTGGTCATCTTCCTGTTCTGAATGTCAATAGTGTCATATAAGCCTATATGGGCTGAAAACGTAAGCGTATGACACTTACATGAAATATTCATTAATTCATTCATTCATTGTTATGTTTTAGGAATAATAGATTAAAAGTAAAGGCAATATGAAGAGAGACAACACAGTCATAGTGTAAATGTTTCCAGTGTCTCACGAAAAAGACGAAAAGATAAAGATTACCATATGTCGCAGTTGTTTTCGTCTATGTGAAAGGGTTTCACTGCTGAAACAAATTTATTCTGCTGTGGTAAATAAATGTAAAACAGCCCTCCCTGCCTCCACACAGAGTGATTCAAAGTGTAATGTTACTGGAGGGATATAGCCTGTATAAAATGTTTTGGATGATTCTCCAGAGAAAATCCTCAACACAAGGAGGAGAGAAAATGATCATTGTATTTTATTTCAAGACAGACACAGATATTGGAGAGTGATTGTTGCAGTTGAGTTGAACAAAGTGAAATGATAATGGATAGTTGGTTGTTAGAGAACTAATACTGGCTACAGTATATTTCAGCAATCTGCTTTAGTTTGCTAAGGCACTTCCAAACACAATAAGCTGACACATTAATACATAGCTTTAAATGTATCCAACTGTCAAACATTTTAAGGTAAATCCACCTCAAATCATCAGATTTCACATGTTCAGATTTGCTCAGAAAATAATGTTAGTATTCCTGTCAAATATCATATATCATCTTTGACTTTTTGAAATACAAACAATTGGAAAATGCAGTGTGACTATGATTTTACTGTAAAAATGGGTGGAAAAACATGTCACCGTCATATTTTCTACTATAAATGCAGATATACTCTTTATACTGATATTATTCTTTCAGAAAATTGTTTTCTTTCAGAAAAAAAACCCTAAGTCATTGCAATAGTACTACAACATGAGAAATGAGTATTAAAATTTGAAAGGTCTGGTGTGCGTCAATGTGGAGATAAATTAGGACAAAACTGCTATGAAGGATGAATGATATTGCTTTTTTTTTTGTCGTCCATGATGACAATGATAAGAGTTTTCAACAAGCTACAATTGGGCAAATGTGTACCTGTGGATCTTCTTTTACAGAACTTAAGGACATCTTGTACCTTAGAAAAACTCCTGAAAATTTTGCCGCTTACTCATCCATCAAGAGTCAGGTCATCTTGAACTTAGCATCTTTTCCTGAACCACATCTGACAAACTAACAAGGATATAAAGCTGACGTTTTGTATGGTGTTTACAAGGACTAATAACATTATTTTCTGAAAGTGTGAAGGGAATCAGAGACGGTCAGTCGGGAGGCATCCAGTGTTTTCTCATGAACTGACCCTTTGGCTAAATTTACAGAAGTATAGCATGCTGCAGGCTGTTGGTCACCAGGGGCATGACAGAGACATTTTCTGGCATCCTGAGCGTACAGTCAGTGTCCTCCAAAAAAATGGCTGTTTTTGCTCTTGATCTGTCAATAATGTTGCATCGCCTATTACCCGTGTCCTCGTCTTGTGCACATTCATGCAATGGTGGCTTAAATGTGCTATGGTCACCTCAACTGTTTGGTTTGGATAATACAGGATCTGGGAAGAAAAACCCCATATGACCAAAAAAGATTATTATTGCCAAAAAAACAACTTTCCATTGCTCATCTTTCATACTGAGAACATAAAACACGTATGAGTTTGTGTGGACCAGAATTTAGCGGCAGGTCCTTTTTATTCGAGCAGCTTTGGGAAATATAAGATTTTATATCACCCCTGAACAATGCAATTCAGTAATTTAATGAGAAAAACTAAACTCTCTCGCTCAAAGGTGGAATGAGAGCAATAATAGTCCTCATGATGGGCCATTTTTCTATATGAGTCATTGCACACCCTGAACCCGGTGTCGATGTCCCATTCTCTCATTAGAGTGTCAGTACAGCGCCAGATTAGCTAAAACAGACGGTGTCAGACTGTGCACCGAGCCAAAATCCACGTCACAGACATTAGGATAGGGCCTGTTAAAATGCCAATAAGTGACAGATATTCCCTTTTAAAATAAAATCTATGCAAAGTGTGGTGCGAATGATGGAGGGAATCTGATTTCGCCAGGTCTAAGCAATATATTGCTTTAATAATTTCCTTGTGATTTACATTTTCAATTTCAGTAAACCTATTACTGTTACCATTGGAGAAAGAAAAATTGTTACTTAACTCCTCTATGTTCCCTAAAACTATGTCTTACCCTACCTCATAATTTTGTTGTCTCCCTCTCAGTGTAAGCAATTTATATGACATGTTAGCTTAATTTCTTGCTCTGAGAATATTATCCCGACACAGCAGCAGCAGCAGGAGAGCATCTTAGGGACTGGACCTAGAAATGAAAAGAATCAATACGATAGAATAGATAAGATGTTGATTCATTTTAGAGCCTTTGTTTTTTAATTAGAACAATAAACTAAAACTACACATTCTCATCCCTAAGTCACATCATAAGTATGTTTTGACACTTTCTCTGTGTTTTTGGTAGGGTTCATTTTTTTTTTGAGGTCCAGGGTAGTTTGAAAGGCATCCAGACAATGAGCCTGTTTACATGTACACTAAAAATCTGATCATTTTCCGATTTCTGGAATTATCAGATTATTCAAGTGGTAATGTAAGCATCATTATGAGCCTATTTATATGACTTATAAAGATAGGCTAATTGTAATAATCTGATTTATTGTGCTTACATGCACTTTAGAAATGCGGTAGTTGGAAAAACCCTGGTTTAGATGTTTTGGTCAATTGTCAGATTCCTTTCGGAGTACATATGCACATAGTAATTGTAGACTCTAACTTCTTATTATTAGGTGCTGAGGAGATTATCTTGGTTTATACAAAATCCTACTTTCTAAGAAAAGTTTAAATCGCAAAAAAATGCCCATATTTCACACAATAGTGGCCATGGCCTTTATTTAAAGGTGGACTATATAAGACGTCAATGGGCTTCCATTTATAATTTCCTCTGTTTAATAAATAGAAATTGTCGTAGTTAGTAGGAAACCTCATTTAGATGGACTCTTGATTGTGATGTTAAAAGTACTGTACTGCTTTTCCTGTAGTCCTCCAGTTATAGAGGTCATCATTTGCTTAGTTTTATTGCAAGTATCCCCTTCCTGTGGTTCTAATAATGATTTGAGTTGAAAAAGTAGGACACAAACCTGCAGTGACTGAGATCAGAATACATATGATGACAGAGTGTTGACAGTAGCTCTGTTATATTCTCGAATATATTAACTTAAGTGAACATCAGCAGATTATATGACAAGAACCACAAGATTATCCTTATTTTATTACCTGGCCTGTACTTGAGGACCAGCTTTTATTTGTTTGCGTCAATCTCAAACTCTGCTGTTATTAGTGACTTGGTTTTTTATTTGAGAAAATATTTTAACAAGTGAAAAGAAATCACAGCCAGTCCTTCGTCCACAGTTGCAGACTGTCAATGGAGACTCACTTAGATTGCAGAAACTGTTGACCTGACACTGGAAACATGTTGAGGTTACATTTGTGTCATAAGGTACTGTGTTAACTGAACCACAGTACTTCTGCTGTCATTGTTATTGTAGCACCTGAGATTAACAAGCCATATAAGATGAGACCAGATGAGACCAGAGCTGTATATGGATCGAAAGTGTCCAAATCATCATATATCTTTGATTTAACTCTTTGGAAAGATGATCTAAATATCTGTGGCTTTAAACAGTTGTTACATTGGTAGGGCTGCTCTGTGTCCAGTGTTCAATCATGTGGGGCAGATGTTTTTGCCCTCCAGGGCCCTCCACAGTCACATGACTAAAGAGAATATGAATAGGAGTACCTGTTGTGTTTAAAAATAGATGCCAGGACGTCATGACCAAGCATCAGCATGTGACGACTCACCATAAAAGCTAAAACGCTAAGAAGAACTAGGAGTGTATATCCAGAAATCAATTTTAATTCTTCGCCGTTTGTCACACATCCATCTGATCCACTGTTAGTATTAAAATTTAAAAGATTTAGAAGCTTTACAATTTATCTTTAGCAAGTCCAGCAGTGCTGACAGAGAGATGAAAACTAGAAAGAAGAAAAGTTAAGAGGATAAAACTAGTCCTTTTGTAAATAAGTAAAGAATGCTGCAGCCAAGTAAGCAGTAAAAAGTGAAAAAGGAGACAAAAATCAAACTCATGGCAGAGGAAGGGCTGAAGAGATGATTGTCCTGGGAGGACAATGTGCTGTCATCCTTGCAGCTTGCAGGCCCTGCCTCCAGAGCAGAGGAATGAGGTAGCATTACTTTAACAGCTGTGCAAACAGAGCTAATGCCTGCTACTGCTGCTTCCCCTCTCAGTCGGCAACGCTGCTAATCATAGCGCATAGCCCCTGTGACTTACCTAGAAGCCCGCAGAAGCAAACCAATACGCACCTCCAAAAATAACGTCCTCCTCCAGCTCCCACCAAATGACTCAGACATTACAGAGAGGATTATCCAGGCCTAAACCTGAGAGGAGTCGCTCTGGAAGGCGACTGCACATCAGGTTGTATGAAATAAATAAATAAATAAATAAATAGGTAAATGCATACAAATCCCACTGATACCAACATCCAATGTGAAACCATTATTCTGCGGTAATGCTACAGGAGTGTTTTTAATTCTTCACACGAGTCCTGAAACGTAATTTTCTAAAGGCCGTGATGTGACATTTGTCATTTTGTGAATCAGAGTTAATCAGTGTTTTTAGATGCACAGGTGAAAACGGTGCAAGTTTACCTCAGTTGTGGTTGGCAAGTTCTTTTTTTGTTTTTTTTTTTTTTCATCTTATGACCACAGCCGCTCTTCTCCTTTTCACTTCCAGTCAATCTATGTTTAGTTTCCATGTGTTTCATCTGTTTAACCAGTGTGTTGAGAAGTGACTGTGCCATACATGCAAGAAAAAAAAAAAGCTAAATTATATTGCAGCATCATTGTATGGCATACAACCATGATGATGATGATGATGATGATGATGGTGCAGCCTCTCCTCTTATTCATTGCTTTCTACTTTCTGCAACTTAACAGGTTTTAAGAATAATGTAAAAACAAAGCAGTAACTGATATTGTGAGGAGCACAAACAAAAGAATCTAGTAGGTCTTTCTGTCACTTGCTGAGGTACTTGTTCATCTCCTCCAGGTCCTCATCATTCTTTTATAACCAGCTGTATTGTTCAAAGGCTCTTTTTACGCATGTTGGATAAAAATTGACATCAGGGTATCAACGCTCACATACAAACTGAACTGTTTATCGTTGCCTCCTTCAACAGTGACCTGACCGAATCAGTGTAATGAAATAATTTCACCACAATCTACTGGTCTCATCATCATCATCATCAGCAC
>JAPQRQ010000008.1:5570336-5582551 GCA_037367365.1 Apogon talboti
TAGAAATATGAGAATTATTGCATTTTTGTTACGTTACAGTTATTTTTGCTCAGGTGTTTTTAACTTGTTGGAAAAACCATCATGTTTCCTGGTAGTTCACTTATATTTGGTTGAATTCATCCCAGGCTGTCTGTTTGGCCAGTTTGTTGACGAATCAATATACAGGGTGTCCCAAAAAAACTGACATCATTTGAGATGTCCATATTGGAGTGACTATACGGTGAGGAGAAATGATACTTAATAGGATTTATTTTGGATGTACAATTTTTTTTAGTTTTATTTATATATTCTATTCCTGAAAGCAGAAAAATAAAAATGATTACACTTTTTTGAGCAAAAAGAGAAAACAAATTTTAAACAAATTATTAGGTGATGAAATGATGTCAAATTTTTTGGGACACCCTGTAGTTTCCATTTTGTGCTACTTGTGTATTTCTACCCCATCACATCTCCCAATCTCAAATAAATACTCAGAATTATCAAGAGAAAAGAACCCAACAGTTTCAAGTCTTTTTGAGTTGTGACAACTACTTATAGTTGAATTATATTTTCTTTGTCCATATTCTTAAAATGGCTGTTAAAAGGTTACATGTGATTACCACAGTCATGGGGTATATGAAGTTTTTCAGTTTGCAGTCATTTTACAGTTTACAGTATTGCATTCCATTCTTTGCTCATGCAGATTTTTAAGAAATTAATTAATTTAGCAATACATCACTAACTAATTTCTTTTTATTTTGAAATTCAGTTGAGCATATCCTTCATAAATTCATTGGGAAAACAACAACGTCACATCCCATTTTGCTCATGTCTATTATTGTTTTGTGTAATGAAGCTGCACCTGAAACTTCAAATCCAGGTGTGTATGACCTACAGTAGATTGAGGTTAGTACTTATACCTTTTGGAGATGGACCAGAGTTATAGAGAAATTCAATACACTTTCACAACTACAACCGACACTTACAGTAACTTAAGTTTAGAACTGAACTTGTTGCTGCTTCACCTTCATGAAAGATTAAAGCCTCTGTATGTGTTACATCCGTATCATCCACAGTGTCCATAGGTTGGTCAACACTAACTATGGTTTATCTGAATGTTTGGACCAGTTTGTAGTTGTTTTTTGCATTGTGTGTGTTCTGGTGTATGGATAAAATTTCCTTAAAAACTGAAAGAAGAAAATACTGTTTCTGTTTACAAGATCATGTTAATGTGAACAGGTCTTCAGAATGAATTGTTGTCTATGAAGTTTGAATACTTGTGGCTCAGTTTTCCATACAACCACACTTTTCCAACTCTTTTCATTTCAATATAACTTTTTGTTCAAAACTTTGTTGTGAATTACGTGAGGAAAGAAAAACACTAAATGTAATTACCATTAAAATGAGAAGTTGCAACTCCTGTTTTCTCCGCCTTCGGTTCCTGCTAAAGTACAAACTTGTCTTAAGAGTGTGTGATGCCACACCTTAGAGCATCTAAATATGGCTCTGAGCAGCATTGAAACCAGTAGTGTTAAATATGCACAGCGAAATTCATCTTACACTGTTGATGTGGGCGCAACCATCAGCAGCACCACTCTGTCCACACTGGCAACCCCTCAACCTGGCAACACAGAGGTGTGATCCTCACTTCCAGGCCTATAAATTATTCAGGTCAAAGTGACGATGAACCTGTCAAGTTTACCTTCATGATGTGTCTGAGTGGAGCGGCTAGCAGCAAACTGGAACTAGAAATCTGTGCAGACAAAGCGATCATGTCAGCGGTGTTTCAAAGGCTTTTATCTAAATATAAGTCGACCTTTGCTTTTACAGTCAGCAGTAAAAGCAGATGCGAAGTGATGAAAAAAGACGAGCAGGTCACTGGATTTGTGTAAATATACAGAGGGAAAAACACTTAAAGTTCCAAGTAGAAGGACTCTGAGTGATGATGATTGTATTATACCAGGATTGTACAGATTGTAAAGGTGATAGGATGATTGACGTCATCAGCATGATTAAAAAATGCTGCCTATCATTAATTTTCTGAACTGCGTGTACCTTGCCTTCAGTCCAGCACCCCTGCAAAGCACCAGAGAATTAAGCAGTTCAGAAAATTAATGATAGGCAGCACTTAGATTGACCATAGGTTAACTGGTCAATCTAAATCACCCATAGGTGTGAATGTGAGATTGAAGGGTTTTTTATCTGTAAACCTACGGTCTTTGGACCGTGGGAGGAAGTTCGAGACGCTGCCAGTCGTATTAATCAACTATATCAAGTATTTTATTTTCTGATTAAGTGTAACGGCCATACCATATATGATTCCCAGTATTTACATACTTATTAAAGCATTCATGCTGATTTTTTTTTTATCCTAGAAGAGACCGCTTCCATACAGATATTGTTTACTTCACACATTTCTGTGTATAATTTTTAGAAACATTTTTTGCAAAACAATAAATTCTAACCCAAAAACAGAGTGAGAAAAAGAAGAAAGCAGAACAACCCCACTGTATTGCCTTTAATAATAACTTAAACAGATGAATCCAAGGCCTGCAGTTCCTTAAATGACCACTTGAGGCTCCAAAAGAATCAATCCCCACTGACCCTCGACTTTACCGCAAAAATGAACATCTCGCTGGTCTCTGGCTCATTTTCCTATTCATGACAACTGTACAATTAAAGTATGCATAGTTGAGGTCCGTGTGGGCATTTACAGCAAGCTTGGCTGTTGAGTCTGACTTTCAGACTTTGTTTGTTGAATAAAACTTCCAAACAGGAACGAGGTACTTAAAAAACAATCCACCAGATGCCCACAAGCTTCTCAAAGCACTGTAAACATCAAATTGACCAAAAGTTAGTTATTTAAATTGTATTTCATTCTTCTGCCATGCTACATCTTGGAGGCCATTTTTGCATTTTTTTTTTTTTTTAAACCTCACAGAACTTTTACTTGTGGTGGAATATTTTCATTTCACTATTAATACTTTTGCTTTTGTAGAGCAGCATAGTTTTGTCTGAACACTGGTCTTATCCTGTTCTTTCGTCCTGTGTTGATTCAGGGCATGCCATTACACTTGGTATTTTTGTGAATTTTTGGTTTAATTCATTGATCCCCATGTTTTGTCTACCTGCTAAGACCTATGGCCAACCCTTTGAGAAAATATTAAATGAGTTGTCAATCTGCTGTAGATGTGGTTGAAAAGTTACACTAATGCACTTGTGTATCCGACCTTGACCTTGAATTGATCTTAACACGTCTTGTCTTGTTGTCTAGACCCTCTTCTCATGGTTGTGACTTGATCTTGGTTTAAGTGGTCTTGACTATAACACTAGGGTACAGACTTTCATAATCAATACTGAGAACTGAAGATGTTCTAGATCCACAAGGTACAACATCACTGTATCAACACACTTCATGCTGTTTTGGCCTTTCAGTCTGTGGATATCTGGTAAACATTAACATTAAACTGTATCGGGCAAAACTTATTTTGGTTTAATATTCTTGTTCAGTTTTTGTCTGATATTATAAAACTGCTCAGAGTGTTGAGTTCTGCTGTTATTAAAACCATCATGGTGATTTTACAAATGGCATCACCGTGATGCACCAGATCAATTCAGCCTGTCTAAACTCCCTGCCATAAACATAGGTTTAATTCCAGTAAACGGGTGTGAATGTCAGACTGAGAGCTGATTTCTGGGACGTGAGGAACAAAAACACCACTGTACTCTGTTTAAAGAGTTCTTTTCCATCCAGTTCATATTATTGATCTCTGGCCAACCGCACCTTGTTTATGTCCCCGCTGCCACATTTTACCCCCCCCACACACACACACACACAAACATGCCAGACTTTTATTCAATATTTTTCATTGCGGGCAAATGTGCTCTTCATATTTTACTGATACTTCACTTGCCTACCGGGTGTCATTGGAATATGAATGTCGGTGGCCTTCTTCCAATAGATATTACCTGAAGGAATTTGGGGATTAGTTCGGAAATAAAAAACATGGTGACAAGAGATACTTGTGTGTGCGATGATGTCTCCTGATGTGCGTGTGTGTGTTTTTTGCGTGCACACATGTATATTTGAAACCTCATACGCACATTGGCGAACACGTGGCGGCGTTTGTGTGTGCTCGCCAATGTGTGTGTGTGCGTCACGTATGCCGGCGGTCACAGGTGAGTGTCATGTGTGATGATCATTATTGCCATACACCTGCTCCGCTCCCGCAATTAACTTTGCCGATGCAAATGAGCCTTATTGCATCACCGAGGCCTCGCCTCCTCCCCAACAGACTAGACGATGTTCATCTGCTGGATCTAATTAAGGTAATGAGAGAGGGAGGGAGAGATGGAAGGATAGATGGAGGAGTGCAGGAATAAAAGGGAGAGATGGAGGAGGGGTGGGAGAGAGGAGGAAGGTGGAAAAACAGGGAAAAAGGGGGAATGAAGAGGATGAAAGAAGTTGGCATAAGGATGGAAAATGAAGAGAGGCGGAGAAACAGTGGGTGACTTTGTATAGTTATGTTTGTTTTTACTTGGAATTTTAATATTTAGCTCATTTTCGAGGACATTTTACTCTTTTGAGGACATTTTAGAGCTCCAATAAAATACAAATGCAATGGTGTCGCATATGAAAAAACCCTGAAAAGCTACCTAGTGGTTTCAAGTAGGGCCCAAAACACAAAGTAAATGGCCTTAAAAGGTACACTGACTAACAGATCTTGGTTTAAAAAAAAATAGTAACATTTTCAACTCACTAGTCCTGAAGGCACAGACTATCTTGAACTAAACCAAAATAGAATATAAAACTATTAAGTGGTGAAAAGGGTAAGATGCGGACAACAATTATTCATGTATTGAAGCAGTTGAATCACTGGTTTGCATCTCCTCCTGCATGAACATCCCTTTGAGAATGGACACAGATAATGACATCAGAATGCATTTTGTCAATAAAATGTCCTCACAATCCTACAAGGATATGTGTATGTGAGTGGAGCTTCAGTGTCTTGTTGTGGTTGTGACAGGACTGTGCAGGACTGAACCCAGTGACATGAGTCCTGCTGCAAAGGATGCCTTGTGCAGTGTGTGTGTGTGTGTGTGTGTGTGTGTGTGCATAGTCATATGTATTCCATGTGTGCAGGCGCTCCCTATAGCGATCATGTATGGTTCTCTTTGTGAGAGGCTGTTTTATTTTTGTGTATTTCGTCCAGTTCTCACTTTGACATTAAGTTTTATTATGTATCATTCATTCGTTGACATATGTATGAATACTTGTGTGTCTTTGTTGTTGTTGTTTTTTTTTAATCATATTTGTGAATGCATGATTGTACCATATAAAAGACTTGGGTTTAGTTTTAGCATTAGGTTCAGGTTAGATGTTTAGTTGTGATGTTATGGTTACAGGAAAAGCTTTGTAAATGGTTGTCCTCACAAAGAAAGGTGCACAAACATGGAAACACAATTTGTGTGTGCATGTGTGTGAATTGATGAAGTGTCGGAAGAAAGGAAGGAGGAGAAAGAGGAGGGTAGAGACAGCAGGTGTTCTGACAAGGACAACAGCCATCTCTGTCTCATATACACACACACACGCACACACACAGCAGACTATAACCATGCACATACAAAATCAGAAATGCACGACACACATTCACAAATGTACATGGCTCAGTCTTATCAGTATATTTAGTTAAAGGTTCAATGGGAAAGACGGACTTACTGTATGCTAGTGTACTTGTATGGAGCTGGAGCTGGACTTTTATAATTTACATTAGCTGACTCTGTTACTATGCTTGGTTATTCAGCATATATATAATAATATAGGGAACCCCCACCCACCACCGCCACCACAATACCTCTCTTTTGCTCCTCTACAGCTGCAACATTAGCTAATTAGTTAGAAATACAGTCACTTCACATCAAAAATGACCAACTCCTAACACATACTCCATATAAGTAGACAAGGTTGTGCAGATCTTACTTATACACAATACACAAACCATTGCTGCTGTACTTTATTGCCATCATTAAGATATATTCCATTCATACTTATATGGGTGCTTATAAAGGCCTGATGTGTAAGATTTAGGACACTCTCACATCTGTCTTGTTTGGTCTGGATTTCACAGGTGTGACCCCACCCCCCAGACCACTGTGTGGACCAAACAGCAGGTCTTTGGTCCAATCATAAGAGGAGGTTGTTGAAGACATCTTTGTGAAGTCCAAAAGTGTAGCTGGTTCAGGTGAGTTTAATTCCCTGTGCTGTGGAGACGGTGTAACACCAACAAAGCAGTGATGTGATCTGAGATCATGAGTGAATGGACAACAAAAGGGAAATTATTAAATTCCAACTGAATAGTTCAGGTGTGATTAACAGCAGTAAGTGTTTGGTAAGAGAAGGACAACTTATTAAAATACCTACAAAAGAAGAAAATTTAAGTAAAATAAGTTTCTTCTACAAGGTCTTAATCTAATCAAGTGATCTGTGGTTCAGTTCATGTACAGTGTTATGGGTTGGACTTTCAAATTACTGGAAGTTACTGAAGGCTATCGCTGCCAAAAACAAAAAGAAGATGGAAGAAGTAAAAACTGAGGCAAGGTATCAACCTATGGACATCAGAAATACTGAGGTCTATAAAAGCAGATAGAGCACATGTAGAAGACTGTGACATGATAGACGGATACGCCACAGGATCTAATTGTGGGACTAGAGTGTAATAGTATGGATCTTCTAGGTCCACCATGTTTTACTGACTTCCTTTTGTATTTATCCAACTCATAGTGAGTAGCATCCAGCATTAAAGTGACATACTATCATTTATGATTTACTTTTATGATTCCAGAGTTACTACATTAAAAAGGCCAAAGACTAGCTGTGATGAGAGACTTATGTGTTTTGTTTTTTTTCTTCTAGCCATGCCCTTAACATGGCTCCACATGACTGTACCGGACAAATCTCACTGTAGCTTCAAGACCACTTTTGTGTCCATACATTTCATCTTACTGAAGTGAAAGTTTACAAAGTGAAAAATCAGTGGTTTCGAACTTGACAAATAAACCATTAACATAAAGGTTACAAAAAAACGGCATTTTTTTCAGATGAGGACAACTAGTGAAGTGGTTTAATTCTTTGAAGTGCAGATGCTTGCACTCCTAATAGATTTTATGTAGGTTACAACAAATTGTTCAGCATCCAAGGACTTATTTAAGTTTGGATGAAGACTTTCACATTTCACGAATGCTATTATGTTCAAGTGTCTCTACATCTTAAAAACAAGAGGGCTTTTAAAAGACTCTGCCTAATCACTTTTCAGATGGTTTGTTTATGTGTCAACAGGATTACACAAAAACTACACTGGTTTTCCTGAAATTTGTGGAACCATAAGGGCTGGGCCAAGGACAAGCCTATTAAGTTTGTCGGCGTGTACACTTGAGAGTTCATACTATGTAGGCCCCAAAGTCTTGAAAGTCAATCAAACATACTTTATCTCGGTGTTAGAAAAAGTGGGAGAAATACAGTATCTCTTGAATTTTATAGAATTATTTTTAATTTAATGATCACATATCCTCTTTAGTGGGTGACTGTGAGGCACAGAGTTTTGGTTAATGTTGGTTAATGTGAGTTTATAAGCTACAGTATGAACTCAGGAGCATCATTTAACCAACAGGTTAAACAGTTTTCCCATCATTAAAAATTTGTGCTTCCTTTTTTTTGGAACCATAGTTAATGCTTTGAGTTAATTCTATAACATTTAGTGGAAAAGTCCAATGTAATCCAACACAAATAATATTTTTCTATCATGTAAGTGGTGCTGAACATTTCATTTTGAACTATTTGGGGAATTTAGACAAAAATAAATTGGTTCATAACTGGAAAAGTAAAGTAATAATGTGGAAGGATGAGGGTTTAGGTTTGTTGGATTCTGCTTGAATTTAATTGTGAGATGTTGTGAGCATGTATTCTAAGTTGGAACGACAGAATATTGAGGCCTGAGAAAAATTTGCTAAAAGATATGGAATAACAGGCAACTAAAACCAGTGTTTGATGGATGTTTAGTCAAATACTGAGTTTAAGGAAATGCTATAGAAAAGAGAAGGAAGAGTAAGTATGTGATGGTTTCATTTGAACACAAGAATAAAAAAATTTAAATAAATGTAAGGGTTACGAAGAGAGGAAAGAGCTGACTTCATGGTCCATTCAAGTGTAGTTGGTGAACTGAAAGGTGTTGTTTAAAATGGGAGGGATTAAGCGTTTCAGAAAATTAATGAATGAAGTTTCTAAATTTTTTTTCTTATTTAACTTTGTTTACTTATGTAGGCCTAGATTTGTCATTTCTTTAAACATTTTCAGTAAATATATGGCAAAATAATAACTAATTAATTTCTATATGGGTAGATTTTTTGAGCCTCAACAGATTTTGAAAATGATAAACTATGTAAAATAATAATAAATTGCAGCAGTGCAAGAAGTAGAACACATCATCTGATTCAAAACCCAGAACAATATTAATCCCTAATAAACAAAATAAATAAAATAAGCACTAAATTCTGGAACTTGTTATGTCTTTTATATCATTATCTTCTTGCATCTGTTAGGTCTGGCTGGTTACATCTCATTACAATAGTTTCATCCTCTTGAATGAGGACACAGACTGTACTCATTTTTAAAATTTTTGATTTAATGTTGTGAAAACCAGTGCATCATTAACTCACCAAATCAGAGACTACAGGTGTCTTTTCATCTTATTACATCTTGTAAATCATTAGCGTCTCATTGCATGTTTCATGTCCTTTTCAACACGTCTTGTCTTTCACGTGTTGTTGCATTTTTGTTGTCATATTACATGCATCATGTGTGATGGTTACACATAGGGATTGTCTTTTCTATGTGTTTTTGATCTACTGATTTACTGTAGTATTAGCTCAATCAGTTTTAATACCAGACATACAGTGGTGCAAATCCATGAATTCTCCTCAACTGCATTCACACTAAATTAAGGAGCCTCATTGGAAAATCTAAATATTGTGTTCAGTAAAATGAGCAAAAGTATATGGTAAGTACAAATACATGAAAAGTAACTCTATTTATCTTTTGACATTCACCATTAGATATTAATATAATGTAATGTCATGAAAAGTGGTATATAAATGCAAATACTAAACCTCTTATCTACAAAATATGTCTGAAAAATACACTTGGTTGATATTGGTTTTTCCTCCTATCGGTACTTGTGGTTAATTTCGGACAGTGCCTTCATACAGAATGTATTCTATAGAGCCCTGGGGTTTGTGGTTTGTGGAAGTAGTCTGTCTGCCCTCACCTGCTGCTCTCATGGCATTTTAGATGAAACATCTTCCCAGCTCAGGTACACAAACATCCACCATAATGTGTTCTAAGGTGTTAAGTGTGAAACACTACAGTGTACAATCCACCAGGTGGTGTTCTCATCACTTATTCTGTAAATCAGACCAGCCTCCAAAAACTGCTTGATAAAAGCAGTGAGCTGGGAATACGTATTTGTTAGAAGACATTACAAATATTTTAGATGTATGCATTTTTCCCCTCTTTATCTTTGTCTCAGCTGGCCTCTCCCGTTCCTCCTCAAAACCCCCTTTTTCCCACTGGTTTTCTTTTCTTTCTGTCAACCTCCACTGGGTTTAATCTGACTAGCCGCTGTGGTGACTGATTGACCAGTGAATGAGCTGTTTATTGGATGCAAGGGAAACAAATTGCAGTTTGACGTGTTCCCCGAGCTGTCTAATGAGAGCCAGGATGAAGTATATCACTCTCTGCTTCTCCTCTCCTCTCTCAGCATGGGCTAAACCCAAAACAAGGTTTGGACCTCTGCCAGGGCAATCTCAATCATTGTGATGCACCAAAGAGGAGCCATACACTGTGTCTGTGTGTGCATAAGATGAGGATGCATTGTTGTGTAAATACAGTACATACTTTTTACACCAATTTTGTACTCGGTCACACATTTCCACATATTACCCCAGGGCCACCCTCGAAAGAATCAGTGCAGACAGATGTCCCTAAACCCGAAAATGTAATTTAAAAAGCATTTAAGTGTTCAAATCTTACCTGTCTGTTATATTTTGAAACCCAAAATAATATGTCAGCTAGCAGAAATGTTCATAAAGCTATCATTTAAAGGTTTTTGCTATCATTTTCATAAATTCACATGTAAAGGACTAGATGTAGGGCTGCTTGACACTATGTCAAACCTGTTATTTCATCACATTTTATTTGTGTTCCTTTTGTCTTGCAGATGTACATGAGCGCTTTAATATTTTCAATTTTAAACAATCACTAATAAATAAAAATACAGAGTACATGTAAATTGTATTCTGTTGCTCTTGTTGCAGCTCATTGTCTGTACATGTATAACACAAAGTAATAATCTAATTAGCTTTAAGTTAAATTTACTATAAGTGCTTTTAACATTCTTTGATATCCCATGACAGTATTATATTACCTACTTTGATGTCAAAATGTCCTAAACCTTAACTGTCTGTTTCATGGTGAGAGCTAGTCATTTTTTTTGTTAACTAACTTCATCATCTAAGCTAACAACTGTTACCTATCTACATTTGCTACATTTGCTACATTGATATTTATGTAGAAGTCTTTTTTTTGTGTAAAAATCCTTACACTCCCTACTTCTTCATTCCTTTTCTACTGCTTCTCTACAGCTGCCAAAATTAAGCCAATGTTTTAATTAAAGTTACAGTTTTACAGTTACACTTACAGTTTTAATTAATACCACTGAAGGCCACTGGGGTCGATTCTTAAAAAAAACTCTGACTTACAATGAATTTCAGTCTAGAAATACAATTCAATCATTTTGTTTTTACTTTTTTTTTTCCAGAACTCAAGCTGGTCTCTTCCATTTTACTTATAGCCTCGAATAAGTTATCGGGGGTCAGTCTTTACGTTTTTCCTCCATTAAACAGATCTCTGGGCAAATAGAAGACTTGACGTTTGCTATATAGGCAGTTTCTGTTTATTTAATAAAACACCTTTTTTCCTGACAGACAACTGCATTCTGCACTAACAAGACTGTAAAATTACTTTGTTACATAATACTAGATGAAGTTTACCATTTTATCGAGTCAGTAGCGGATAGCATTAGCTCACATCTGACCCTTCAGGCTCCCATAGCTCCGCCCCTTTTGTCCAAATATGATCATTTATGGCTCCAAAAAACAACATGGTGACAGCCAAATCACAAATTACAGGCTTCAAAACGACAGTTCAAAAACCACAGGATGGCGTCATGGTTCCTCTGTCCACTTTATTATATATTTTATATTTATTTTATTCGCAGTCCATGGCTGTTAGTTAGACTGTGTAATGCAATCTGCAATTAGCTTAGAAATACATTCATCAGTTATAAGAAATAAAGCTCCCAGCACAACAGACTCCAGCACAAACTTCATGACAGCACACCAGCAAATCTTTCATATGGAATCTTTAAAGCTAAATAAATCCAACATTTACAGTTAAATCTCTCAATATTAAATCTCTAACACTTGGTGTTAAACCAAAGCTGTCTTCACCACAGCCCGTGACATCAGTCTATGTCTGGGCCTGCACAACAGTTGTGATTTGTGATTATTTGGATGAATGGTTTTCCTTTGAATCCGTAGTTTTCCAGTGTGCAGTCTCCTTTTCCCAGTGACCGTGTTGAGCGTGGCTATTTAACAGTAAAGATTTAGTATTCATGCGGCGTGCTGCAGGATCGCAGCACACTCATAAAAGCTCAGCCTGAGTCCATCACCAAACAAATGGGAGCTGCGTGTTTTCCTGATTTATTAGAGGAACCCTCCCTTCTTGTTCTCCTTCTCCTCCTCTTAATCTTTCATTATTGTCTTTTCCCCTCTCTCTCCCCTCCTCTCCTTCTGTGTTACAGTGTGAGAGGCAGCACACATCCACTCTCCTATCTCTGCATGTGTGTGTCTGCTGTCATTGTGGTCGCCTGTGCATGAGTGCAAACATGACGAGTGTGTGCAGCGCGAGGATGTCACATGACATCCTTAATGACAATCTGTCTGTGATCTCACATTTCTCCCTTAAGCTTCTCCTGTTGATGAAGCATGATGCTTTCCTTTTGTTGCCCTTAATGGAGGCTTAACGTCTCTACTCACAGATCAATATGACTTTATGAATTATTTGCTCCGCGGCTGTTTTCTTTCTCCCTTTTTTTTTTTTTTTTTTTTTTTTTTGTGGGGGG
>JAPQRQ010000008.1:5582651-5622343 GCA_037367365.1 Apogon talboti
TATTATTTAATTAAATTTAATTTATAAATTTTTTTTTAATTGCTTAGTTGAAAATTTGTCCAAAAGGTCACATAGACTACATCTTCTTTGTACTGACAGAAAATGTGGAATATTTTGCTATGTATCGATCTCTGCATTCATTCATTCATCTTCTGAACTGGAGTACCCAGAGAGAGCCCACGCAAACACGGGGAGAACATGCAAACTCCACAAAGAAAGGTCACCCCCTGTTGGCTGGTGTTGGAGTCTGGGATTTCTGCATGTGGAATTCAAAATTTATTTGGTTGTCTCAGACAGCCTTAGCACTGAATACTTAACTTATAACACACTGTGATGTAGTTGTAAGTAGATGTAACTACGACTTCCATGGCCAAATGAAACAAAAAAAAAAAAACATACATAATCAGACTTAAGTAAGTAAGGTACAATGATGTTATTATTTTGCTGGTTGTATTGGAGTGATCACTCTTTGTTGTGCATCATCAATGTCCTCACTCTCGGAGCATCTTACACACTCATATTCTTTTCAACTTCGACTAACATTTCACATCTCCTGTCACACTTCCTGCTTTGCTGCACAGATTCTCTCACCTTTACTCTCTCACTCCACCTTCCTTGCTATCTCCTCCCACCCACACAGTGCATTTCCCTCTTCACTTTCTAGTAGAATCTCTATCACCCGTCATGTGTTGGATAATCCCAGTTTACTTTATCCTAAGCCTCTGTCATCGTTTCTCCCTCCCTAGTGTCTTGACACCACAATTATAACTCAACAGTAATGTGCACAAAAATGAGAAACACTTCTTCTCCCGCTTCCAGTTTTTTCAGCTGCTTTCTGCTTATCATTCCCATCCTCTCACTTCTTGTCTGCCCTCTTATCTTACCATTTCTCTCTCTTCCTTTTCCATTTCTCCTCCTCTTTTTTGGTCCATTCTTTCCCCTCCCACTGTGCTTTCTCGGTGTGTCTGTATTTAAACTTTATAATCCTCATCACTCTCTGGCTTCTATCCCATGTCTTTTCCCCCTGAAGTGTGTAAATCTTTTCCCCCTCTCTCCCTTTCCCTGTCACAGCACTCTTCGCGCCGTATAAATCCCCGTCCTCCACTCTCCTCCTCGCCTCCTCCACCACCTTCCCGCTTCCTCTTACTCACACATCTTTTCCTGATCTCTGCCTTATTTTATTCTCCTTGTGTTTTCGCTCTTTCTGCCTTGCCTGCTTTACCATTCCGCCCTTCCTCGCCTTTTCTTGCTGTGATTTAACATTTCATGCCCCCCTCTATCATTTTGTGCACCTGCTTGCTTTATATATTTGCAACCCCACACTCTTCCCAAGTACATCGCAGAGATCCACCTTTTTACTGTACCCCCGCCCCTGCCTGAGTCAGTCTCTCCATCCCATTGCTCCCTCTCCCCCATTAAATGATGAATGAATTCTGCCTTGATCCCTTTACAGGAAGCTGGATGCTTTTATTTATGATGCTGCAGTATTGAACTATATGGCCAGGAAGGACGAAGGTTGTAAGGTGAGTCAAAACACACAGAAGCACTTTTACTTACATACTTTAGTTTAGACACGCATGTTTCTTTCTTGTTACTTTTTTTAATCTGCACGCTGTCCTCTTTTCAAGGTGATGACCATAGGCTCGGGGAAGGTTTTTGCCACCACAGGCTACGGTATCGCCCTGCACAAAAACTCACGCTGGAAACGTCCTCTTGACCTGGCCTTGCTGCAGCTGGTGGGAGATGGTAAGTACTATGGGAATGTGGGGGGAGCACAGACAGGAAAATAATTAGGACAATGGAGGGGGTAAAGGGAAGGTTAGAGGTGGAATGACAGGATGGAGGAAATGAGCAAAAGTGAAGCTTGAGGGTGGGGGGGTAGACGGAGGACACAGGGGGCAGATGAATGAGAAGATGTTGAGAGGTGGAAGGGGGGGGGTATAAGGTGTGGAAAGAGCGATGGCTGTAAGGGCTTTTGATTGTGACAGAGGGAATAATGGTGTGTAGGAGAGGAATGATGGTGCAGCTAAAGAGGTTTGTAGGTCTCTTTATTGACTTGCAGAGAGGTGGGGAAATAAAGGGGAGGTGAGCTTAAGACACTGGTTATTTGTTAGTTTCAAGCTATCCAGGAGGACTTGATTGTGATGTCCCCCCTACTCCCTCACTCCTGTCTGTGTAAAAGTAAAAAAAGGGATTTACTTGCGTTAGTCAATGTTGTAAAAAATATCCCCACAATTTGTGCGGTGACAGATTTACACTCATTGCAGATTAGCTGTGACTGACAAGTGAGAGTGAAGAAGTGTGAGAGAAAACATAAGAGCGAAACACCTGAAAATTCCCTGAATGTGTGATGTGGTTATGTATGCTGAAGTAAAAGATATAGAAACTTGATTTGATAATTAAATAATTGATAGCAGGGGGAGCGTGATTAGTATGCAGTTTGTTAGCTGCACACTTCAGTATTTGGGATTAATCCGTGGGAATAGGTTTCCTTGCGTGTGACCGAGAGAATCTGTTTTTAGCAATAGTTGTTAGTACACTAATGCTTGATTGTCATTTTACACAGTTCGCCACACACATTTATTGTCTCAATCGGATGCTGCTTGTTTGGCTTTTCCTCATGTTTTAAATCAGCTTTGCTTATGGCGTGGCGGACAAAGCCCTTTAGCTGTTTCTGGCACGCAGACACTTTAGCTGCTTACACACTGATAATGCCAATTTGGTGCCAAGATCTATTAAATAAGACTGGCGTCTGGAGCTGAATAGCTGGACCTAGAAAAGGATGTGGTGTGCAAGAAAAACAGAGAGCACAGACAGCCTTTACATGCTGTGTCTGTTATTTATTTTAATTCCTTTTCTTTGTGTGCAGTACATACCTTGTCCTTTCTTTCTGTGCAGCAAAAGCACATGGAATCAGCTGTGTATGTTGGATGGATCTGGTTACAGGGTGATGTTGTATGCTGAGGGTTCTAGTAGTGGGGAGGAATTATTGGAGTGGATTACTAAGGAAGAGGATTAGTTTGTTTGGATGTGGAGGGAGGGACGGAGGGGGCTCACATTCAGCGTGCCCTCAAAGACTTCATCTCAACAATCGCCCTGCGGCTCAAGGACCCCGCATCACACCTTCAGCTGGGCTAAATCATGTCACACTGTTACATCATTACTGTGCCATGCAGTGTTGAATCATATCACTTTACAGCTGCATTAGGTGATAGAGGGGCACTAGAAATGTCCACCATTGCTTTGTCAGTGCTGTGATTGTATTGTTCTCCTTGTTTCAGCCTCTGGTGATCCATACCACAGCTTTAAGAGATGGTCCATTGATCTCGCTGTAACTTGTTTCCCGATAAAAGCAAATCTGCTGAGTAGCAAGATTTGCGTTTTCCTCTTATCAGACCACTTCTATTTTTTGCATAGTATCAAGATTCAGATTCCAAGAATATATTATTCAGTGACTAGATATAATAAAAATGTGAGAAGCTGGGTTTGCAGGTCCTGGCTGTGCAGTGTGTTTTTCTGAACTCTTGCAGTGCATGCTGAGAGGTTTACCATGTTGTGATAAAAGCACAGGATCATGCGGGTCACGGTTTACTGCTCAACAACTGTGGAGCTCAGCTTCCCTAGACATGTTTGGCATCTTGCCCCATCTGGCACACTGCAAAATGTGAACATGCACATAGGCACACGTGCAAGAAGACACACAAATACAGTTGCCTTTATTAAATAACATCTGTGTGGTGCTTGCCAGTTCTGGGTTTGCAGTTTGCCAGCTTTACCTGACCTGACCTGCCAGGAACGACAGAGGTGGAGTGTGGATTTGACACACCTGTCAGATTTGGCAGGTCTTAGCTGGCTGCGACTGAGAGGTAGAGACAACTGCCATCACAAAGGTCTGAGCAAAGAAAGAAACAGGAGCAGCGAGAGGAGAGTCAGTCTGTACAAAAAAAGGAAGACGAAGAGTCAGAAGATGAATCACTGGAACTCAGATGGCAGGAAAGCCAGGTGATGAGAACTAGAGCTTAGAGAAGGGGTTCGTCTTGAAGTGGAGGACAGAGTTGAGACTACTGTACCTGTTTATTCTTTTTATCTGTACCCTAAACGGAGATGCTTGCTGTGTTCACATCAGGCCTTTGTTTGGACACGCAGCTTCTGCTGAAGGTCAACACAGGACTGTGGAGTTAAAAGCCTTTATGTCTAGGAATGTACGTGTGTGAATCTGAGATGGGAGTTGTTACCTAAGTCTGCCAGTGGGCTGCAGTAGCAGTATGTCCATCTGTTGCTGTAGCTGGAGGCCACGGCTGATTGGCTAATGATGTTCTACAGGAGACACATTAGCCAGATCACACAGATGACTGAGTCTGCTTCATCTAAGCTAGGCAAGCAGGTCTAATGATGGCACAAATGAAAAGCTAGAGCTTGAGTTTTCACACAGCAGAGTAGTGTTTGAGTAGATGTGTGACTTGGATATTAAAGACTTGGATTTTAAGCCTTTTTTTTGTCCATTTCACTTGAAATAGTCCAGAGACTGTAAGTATGCAGTAAAATGCAACCTTCAGACCTAGTTATTGCAGTGCTGCTCATCCGCAGTTGCTATTAGTGTAACAGAAAGCTCTCGTTACGAGTTCTCTTGGAGAATATGGCTGTTTAATTCCATCATGAATCATACTCTGCATCTTCTGGCTGTCCATCACTATGGTTACTCTGCCAACCCTTGCAGCCAGTCACAGGTCTACCAGGGCAGCTCAAATTTGTCAGGTCACTAAGGTCCTAAATGAAAAGGCAGAGTTGGGGGTGAAGCGATCTTACCTGGTTCCTGGTAGGTTGAAAATTTTGAATCCCCGAGAGTTTGCCACCTTGATGGAGATTCTGACCATCCCTTCAGCACAATTAAATGATTATGATCTTCTCCCTCCGCTTCGGTCTCAGTCTCTCCCTATCAGTTCACCCTTTTTTTCACATTTTCCCTCTTTTTCTCTCCTCTCATCCTCTTCAAGCTGAGGAGTGTTCCCACTGTTTGTCATAATGACACAATCTCAGCCTCATGTCCTCCATTTCCCTTGTTCCAACTCCCTCTGACTCATTTCCCCTGACAGGATTGTGGACAGAGAGAGAAAGCTGCTCTCTTCGCTCTTTATACAACATCCTTCCCAACTCTCTCATTGCCTCTCTCCCTCTCATTCTTGCTTGTTTAACCTATCCAAGGTCTCACTGTGGCTCCTGTTTCTCCCTCTCTCCACCTCTCCTCATTTACTCTGGGTTACAATGTTGAGATTAGGTTGTCGGTGCCATTTTACTTCGCTGTGCTACTTCATTGTTTTGGACTCTTGCTCTCTGTCTCAGTCTTCTTCCTCTTTTTTAGTGGACACAGTAGTGCTTTTTGTTGTAATGACCTCTGACCTTGAGAGGTTACCTCAGTTAATGGGTGAACAGAAAACAGTACTGTGCTGGATTTATCTAATGTTATTTATTAATCTCTTGTTTTACTGCTGGGCCTACAATTATTTATTTACATACAAAGTTTATTTGACCAGGATGAGGAGATTACCCTATGCTAGCTCTGGCAATGTAGTTACTAGCCAGTTCATCTAAGAGCCCAGTTTATTTTGCCAGTTTGAGTGTGAATAGGGAACTGAATATTTCAAGTGATTTTGTTTTCAGTTATGTTCATGGTTGTGTTTACTGTTTATTAACACAAACCAACATTACACTCAAGTACTTAGAATTATCATAAATATATATTTAGGAACACTTATTAACCTTTAAATATTGTAAAAAAAACCCAAAACTTAAGTGTAATAGAAGCTATGGATCTGTTGATCTAACCTTGAAATAACCCCATCTCTCAGTCGTAATTCTTCACCTATCAAACATGTCTGTCTGTTTTTCTCTCTTTGCATCCCCATCCCTCTCCTTTCCTTCTGTTTTTGCTGTTTTGCTTTCCCCACTTTGACCTTCTCAATTTCCTTTTTACTTCTTCTCATTCTCATCCTTACCTCCTCCCCTCTACAGATGAGATTGAAATGCTGGAGCGCCTCTGGCTGTCAGGAATCTGCCATAATGACAAAATTGAGGTGATGAGCAGTAAACTGGATATCGACAACATGGCTGGGGTATTCTACATGCTGCTGGTGGCTATGGGTCTCAGTCTGCTGGTGTTTGCTTGGGAACACTTGGTCTACTGGAAGCTGCGCCACTGCATGGCCACCAGCTCTGGAAAATTGGACTTTCTCCTGGCAATCAGCAGGGTAAGTGTTTTTGCCCATGTGTAATGTGTTTCTGTACAAGAACACTACATGTCTCTCTGTTGTTCAGGCCAGTTGAAAACGGGTTTGGTATTTTTTTTGTTTTTTTAACCTTGACTTTGTTAGAACATACTCTTGTTGCAAGCGCAAATAACTATTGTGTATTAGAATAACTGCATTTAACCAAACTACAACATAAAACATTAAATCCAAAGCATTGTGCATAAAGACATTTGCATGCATGTGTAAACATGTGTGTTCTTGCATGTGTGCGCCCTTATCTGTTACAGAGCGTGAGTGTTAGAAAGTGTGAGGTCCAGGGTCAATTCAATTCCACTCAGTCAATTCGGGAGATTAATTGAAATTCAATTCTGCTCACACCCTGGATATCCTGTTCCTTTGACAGTGACCTTGACAGAACAGACCCACACCATATGCATGTCATTATTGTTGCTTCACTGATAATAAGTTATCTGTTTTCACCACTGTGGTTGTAATTTATGTATTTATTTATGAAATTTCATTAACCTAACAATGCACAACTGTACTATAAATAGGAATTCATGTTTATCTGCAAAATAGCAATCTTGCAGTTCTTTGTAAACTAGCTACACCCAATCTTTTCGAAACTGGAACATCTTTGAATTGCCACTGTCTGATTTTCTATTTTCATCCACCTCCTCTCTCTTCCCATTTCTTATGTACATATAGTAGTGCAGTGTAATTGCATATAGTATATACAGTCCGCAGCATCCATATATGCTTGCATTGCAACCTGTGTTGCCACTGTCCCCATAGAACTGATTTTAATTCATTTAATCTTTCATCTTATAAAGACAAAGAAAGAAAAAAAAAGTTTTCAAAAGGTTTTCATTAAATTAATTCTTTCTCTTTGTTGCAGGGCATGTATAGCTGCTGTAGCTTTGAGGATGAAACAGCGCCAGGTGGAGCTAAGTCTTTGCCTACTCACCATCATACTGCGATGGTCACAGTCCCGTCCCAGTCACATGTTGTCTCAACCTCTATGACGAACCCAGCTATTGCTATGGCGCAACAGCAGCAACCACCGCAACAGCAGCAACCGCAGCCCGTCTACAAAACACCTCTACCGGGTTCTCCTCCCACCGTGATGCATTCTGGGACAGCACTGGGTCCCTCCAGTACCCCTATTGCTGGTGCACCTCTCCCTTGCTCCACCTTCCTGCCTCGGCCAGACCGTAGACTGGCTGTGGTGGATCGCTGGAGGCTACCCAAATCTGCTACAGCAACCAATCCTATGGCTGTAAGAGGGGGCATCACTGATATGGGACCATTTGCTCAGAAAGTCCCACCAAACTGGCCTTCAACTGCAGGAGGAGGCGGGGGACTGGATGGCTATAAGAGATACTATGGTCCCATTGACCCTGAGGGACTGGGGCCCTGCATGGAGCAGCAGGCAGGGTCCCAGACCCCCAAGACTATACCCAGGGGCCACCCCCAGCCTCCTCCTGCCAGTGTGGCCTTCTACTCAGAGAAGGGCATGGACCATGGGGTGGGGAAGAGGGTAGTGGGAGGTGGCAGCGGAGGTCAGGGGAAAGGGGCCGTTAAACCTCTGGGCACTCCCAGATTGCCTTCTAAGAGTCAGGCCCCTCTGCCTCCTACACCTCCACTGCCACACCCCTCTCCCCCTCTCCCCTCATCCTTCTGGAGGAAGCGAAGGCCCAAGAAGCCCAAAGAACCTGGAGGGCCACTTTACGAGAACATTCTGCCCCTAGGGCGGAGGGGAGGAGCAAGAGATGGAGTGAGAGAGGGAGGAGGGAGAAGGGCACGCCCGCTTTCTCCCCCTCTCTCACTTCCAATGCCAGTACCCCTCAGCCCTACCTATACCCCTCCCTCTCCTTCTGCATCCTTGCACTATACGTCTTCGTCCTCTTCGTCAACCACCTCAACTACGTCCACATCTTCGTCTGCCTCATCATCTCGCTCCAGCTCTCCGACCTACTCCTATAGCTCTTCCAGGAGCACACGAGACAGGACTGGAGGGATTGATGGAGAGGATGATGATGATGATGAGGAGCTGACGGAAGAGTCCAGCCTCCTTCTAGGGAGGGGGAGGGAGAGAGAACGCTCAATCATCCGGCCTCGTTCCTTTAGCCACGGGCGTCTGCCACCTCCCATACCTCCCAGGAAACCACGCACATCCTGGGGTGACAGAGAAAGGGAGCGAGAGAGGGAGAGAGGTGGAAGCCAACTGTCGCAGCTCCAAGAGTGGTGGGCAAGCTGGAGTGAGAGAGAGAGGAGTGGAGCAGGTGGGGACACTGAGAGGCAAAAAAGGGAAAAGAAGAGGAGAAAAGAGAAGGAGAAAGAGAAGAAGAAAAAGAAAAAGAACAAAAAGAGGAAAAAGAGGGAAGAAAGAGAAAGAGAGCGAGAAAGAGAAAGAAAGCGTAGGAAAGTGAAAAAGAAGAAGAAGAAGGCACTGAAGACAAAAAAACGTAAGAAATCAAGTGGGGGAAAGCGATCTGAGCCTGAGGAGGGAGATGTAGAGCCAGAGAGGGAAGGAGAAGCAGAGGGGGAGAGGGAAGGAGACTACTCTTCCTTTTCTGCTCAATATCGGAGCACATTTGGGGAGAAAGGGCGGGATTCATGGGACGGAGACAGGGAGAGAAGTAGGAGAGAGGGAGGCGATGAAGGCAATGACAGAGAAGAGGAAGACAGCAGTAGAAGCAGAGAGAGGCGCCCCAAGTCCTCACACTCACATTCTGCACATCGCACTCCTAGTAAACGTTACCCTAACCTCAACAAACTCCCTGCATCAGTTAAATTCTGGGTGAATGGAAGAGGAGGAGACTCTAATAACCCGCCAACATCCCTTCATCCACTTCTTCCATCCAGTAAGCGGCGAAGAAGTGGAGGAATGGACAGGGAGGACAGTGGTAGAATTGGAGAGCGGCGTCCTTTGTTAATGCATTATGAAAAAGAGAAAGCACAGACAAGAGAAGGCCTGTCCTTCCATGAGTGGGACTCTGACGATGATGAGGATGATGATGATGACGAGGAGGAAGACAGAGAGAGGGAGAGAGTTAGGGAGCGGGTGGAGGAGAGGGGAAGGAGGGCAGGTAGAGGGGCGGTGTCGGAGTCAGAGAGGGACAGAGCAAGAGTAGATGACAGTTATTCAGATGAGGGCTCATCAGGGGAGTTTGGTCGTTTTGAAAGGTACTGGGAGGGAGGTGCAGGGGGGAGCAGCACTGGAATCGGAGGTATAGGTGGAGGAGGCTGGTTCTTTGGTACCTACCCCTCAAGAGAGAAAGGAGGCAGTGTAAACAGTCGGGATGATTCTTTACTAGGAACTCGAGCAGAGGGCTGGATTGGTGCTGATTTCTGGGGTTCAGGGCCAGGTGTCGGTTGGGGATCAGGGGGAGGGAGTGGAGGGCTGGGTTCACAGTGGCCGCCACCACCCGCTGCATTCCCTCCACCTAGAAGATACTGGTCTATGGACAAGATCCCTGTGAAAGGAGAGAAAAAGTGGAAGAGTGGAGGAGGGAAGAGCAAGGGGCGACCTCGGGACAGAGGGGAGGAAGCAGGACGGTCCACCATGTGTTCCTGTAGCCTTTACCCTCAACCCCACCCTTACCCACATCCTCACAGCCGCTCACACACATCCCACTCGAAGAGAGGAGCCACAGCGCTTTCCCATAGCCAGGAGGAGCTTCTTCCCCACTGCCACAGCTTCAGCGGGGGCTCTCGTCCAAAGCCTCTGCCCCCTAAACCAGATCCCAGTCAGTCCAAATCAGGCAGCCAGTCTAACCTCAGCCTCAGCCTCAGCACACAACCCACAGACCATCCGCCTCAGCCGTCACCATCACCCCCACAGCAGCCGTCCATGTCTCCCACCTCCCTCCCAATGCCCATTCCACCTCCGCCCTCGTCATCCTCCGTCTCACCACCAGCAGGGGTAGGGATGGCAGGCCAGGGACAGGCTCAGGCTTCATCCAGCGCCAAACTCCAGTATCAGAGACTTCGCTCTGTGCCACAGCCAAGGAGGTTCTACTCCCCTCACCTGCCGCTCAAAGCTAAGAGCCTGTGCTCTCGTCGAGGGTCAGCCCACTTCTCCAGCCTGGAGAGCGAGGTATGACAGGGGGAGAGGAGAGAGGGAGACGTCGGAGCGAGCACCACTGCTATTGAGAACCAAGGTGCCATGGCAGCTACAGCCAGGGATGATGCTGGAGACATGGCTGCCTTGGTGACCATAGGAAATCAATTAGCGACCATCACTACGGGAACTAATCTGGACAGTAGTTCTGTTGCTGGCACTACTTTATGTGAGAGTAACACTGCTGCCACCCGTTCCATTGTACGCGTTCTAGTGAGGGCGACAGTGAGACGTCACACCAGGGTGAGCTACATCCGCTTGGATGGTTCCCATGATGACGAGAGTGAAGGCGAGGCTGCTTTACCGGGGACAGCAGCTCCAGAACTTCTCCTCCGCTCAGAATTGAGCTTTGTGATGTCATCTTCGGTTCTCCTCCCCTCCCCGAGTCACAACTGTGGATAAGATTAGTCTCCAACCTGTGAGTAATGATGTCATATTTGTACACGCACACAGACACTCACACACATGCACGAGCACACACACACAGACAAGATATGCTCAAAACGTCTCCCTCCCTCTGGCTTTGAGAACACACCTCTGTGGGCGTAGAGAGTCCCACCCTGCGAAAAGATGCCAGTGTTTGGTCCGTAGACTCTGGCTCTCTGTCCTCATTGGCTGTTGGCTTTTGAACTGGATCAGTGGACTGCTCCTTGGTGTTGGAGAGACTGCCCCCTCTTCTTCCCTTTTGTAAGTCAGTTGATATGAAAAGCAATGCAGTCACCTCTCATACATCCAATCTGCCTGATCACATTTCACTGGGCAGTGAGGACAGTGCTATTTCTTTGCCCTTTGACCCCATCACATCATCAGACCCATCTAGCTCTACCCCAGGACCATCAACGTGATGTCATGTTTTACTAGAATCCCTTTTAACCAGTCAGATTGAACAGGAACCACGTCTCCTACATCCTGTTGGAGCTTGTCATGTCACCCCTGGTCCAACCAGAACTTGAACACAGTTGAGTATCAAAGTATTTCAACAACAAACTGAACTGAAGAGAAAAAACAATATGAACAAAAAAGACGTAGCAAGTTTTCTTTTACGTCTGTCTTTTCTTTTCTTTCTTACTCAGACTTTTCTCCCCATCCCTTCTTTTTTATTCTATCAATATATTTCTCTCACTGTGTTAGTGTTTTAATAAAGAGGACGCTGGATGTGGCTAGTGTTAAAAGTGGGAATGATTCAATAGCAGTGCCAAATTTCCACTCAAGAGCTTTTAAGCAAGATTGGTTTTTGAGTAATTTGTTTTCATAGATAAAGCTCCATCTTTTCTTTTCTACATGTGAACTACACATAATTCACCATCATGTAAGTGGATCAAGGGGATGATTGGTGCAATATCTGTAATTGGCACTAGATGGCTGCATAATATTCAAATAAGCTTAGGCAACAATTGTGCAAGGGGCTTGTGGTGGGTTTAATAATTGTGGCAGAGCACAGGGTGTAGCTATGAACTTTTATTACTTTTATGAAAATGGCCCGTCAGAATTTATGCATAGGAGGTTAGGGGAATTGAAATCAAGCATAGTGCACTGTAAAGCTCTCTTACTGTGTTTCATCACTATACTGTAGCTGGGCAGAGTTTGTAGATGATGGATTAAATGAAGCACAATTTCTCATTGTATTTTTCAGACATTGTGCCACAGTTGTAACTGCACAATCTTTTGCTGATATATTAAAACTACTCACTTAATGTTAACTCATGTTTCTATTGTGGACAAATCACTGCAACTAACTTTCATCATAAGTACACAGACACTTGTGCTGAGGAAAAGGTCCTGTACTTTGAGTATTGCCTTTCGGCAAATAACAACGTACTGTGAATGTTTCAATTTGAGGTGCACACACAATAGCTGAGACTTAACTGAATAAAGTCAGTAATAATTCCTGTTATCAAATCATCAGATGACTGTTTGACTTTGAGCAATATTCCCACCTTCAATGTGACAGGGATGCAATGGCACATCTGTTTGCATCTGAGACATTGTAATTGTTTTTCCTCTCTTTTAAAATGAGAACATTTGCTTAAGCCGGAGTCAGATGTTCCACAACTCTAACGATGTTCTTATAGGTCGAATAGGTTTAATCTAAGTTGGTAGGATGTAATTGTAATATATATTTTAAATGCTTTGTGTTCAGGGGAGAGTAGTCAACTGCGGCGTTGTATCCTCGGTGAGCTGTGCCAAAAGCCATCTACTGTGTAAACTGTGCCAACTTGCAATGCATACACACTCCACTTTCATATAGTAAGGTCAACATGTCCACCTCATCTCTCACACTAAGACCAGCCACAGCCCAGCTCTTCTTCTATTGTAGTTGAATGTAGCTTTGACATGATGTAGCAAATGAACACCTACTTTTAGACTTTGTAGCTTTTTGGATGCTGTTGATAATGGCTAGAAGGAGGGGAGGGGGGTTGACCTGCTATGTGAGGGGCTGTGCGTTGTGTTTGTGCATGTCGTCACAGATCGAAGGGTTAGTCGACCTTCTCTATTCCCCTTTTGACTCCTTTGCCTTTCAGTGAGGGCAGACTGTACCTTTTATCTGCACATGGATTGCTTTTTTTCTGGGTCTGCGTGGGGCAATTTTGAGAACAATTTGTCTTTGTTTTAAAGAAATGCTTTTTGCCGTTTTCCCCTCCTTTGGAAAGCCCCAGGTTCATTGCATGTTTAGCTGAATGAAATCATAAAGATTTGTGGTGGAGGGTTGTGTAGTGCAATTGTAGCAAATGCTTAGGACCCAGGGCAGCCACCTTTCAGTGAGGTATTAAGCTCGCTCTACTCTGCACCCCAACAGTGGAAACCACGGCAACAGTTCGACTGCTTCCTGTGTAGTAGAACACAGTCATTTCACCCAATCAACAGGGCTTAAACCTGGTATGTCATTGAGCATTACTGATTCCTATTGAGGCGCTAATACTTAAGTCTGTGACTGCATGAACAGAAGTGACTCTTTAAAAACCCTCTGGCTTATTTTGTTTTATTTATTTAATTTAATGCTGAGAAAAAAGAATATATTAAAATATACTATGTTTTTGAGAATGTACCATGTTATACTGTGATTTAACTGAGATATTTTATTGTATTCAATTATCATTTGAATTCTATCATTTATCTATAAAGAAATATATATGTACAAATAAATATATACATATATATACATACAGGTATATATATATATTAGTTAAGTTTGGTATATTTGGAGGAAGTGTTAGATGAAATAGTTTTCAATGTTTTAGCTTTGTAGCGATTCTAGACACTGAAATCATTTTTGAATTTCGATTCCTCCTATATGACTGTGAAGACATTAGTGCCTGTGACAAAAAAGACAAGTAAAAGTCTAAACTCTCTATTCATCTGTATCTACTATAGCTATCAGTCTGTCACTCCTCTCGTACTACCTAACATTACTTTTTGACACTCAGTGCTTTTACACATAATTATGTTTTTCTCACACATTCTGCTGTTTCTTTCACCTGCTGTCCTCTGCAGTTTTTTTTTCTCCTGTTTCTCATCAACATCAAAGAGCATTGTCCACCTATCCTTTTTTAAAGTACTCTCATCTGGTAATCACATCTCTTGATTAGTTAATTAGCCCATCCATTGACCTCTTTTCTGTTGATCACTTACTTTTTAATTCAGTTCATTTTTATGTCTCTCACTTAGCAAAAAACAGAGACCAGTAGATACTGTGTTCTTGCTCCTTTTGACTGATTGTTAATGATGATGATCAATTAATTGATTGATGAAATAATTAATGAACAATGTTACTATTAATGATGTGACTGAAGTGTGTATCTGACGACCATGCCACTGTAGCAAGTCTGGGCTGTACCACACCACCAGCGAGCAAATGAGGCCACAGTTGCTATGGTGTTGCCATGGCATTTTCATGGCGTTGCCATGGTGTCCTCTGCACCGCCACCACCTGGTACCTGCTGGGTAATATAGCATAATGTCCTTCACTTTCCCCAAAGCACTGGTCAAAGATCCGCTGTGCTCCCCCTCTGCTCAGTCCTAACCTTAATCAATGGGAGGTGAAATATTTAAAAGCTCACTTTGGACGAGTGCTGAGGGGCAGCACAGTGACGGCACATCTGCTGTCCACGCTGATCTAGACTGGACTGGGTTGACGTTGCTGTGATAAAGTGTTAATCACCCAATCATGCATATCATTCCAAAAAGCAGTCAAGGCGGTTGTGTGTCTTTTGTCTATCCTCACTTTATGTTGACAGCGTACATACCGTATGTGTGTTGCATGTGCACTAATCATGTGTAAAAGCCCACTACAGCATGACTCTGTAGTGATCTCCTTCCCTAATCTGATCTTTCCTCTACTACTATTTCTGAAAACTCACCGCACACCCTTTGCTCGCATGCATATTGAACACACAATACAACACCACTCAGGCAAGGATCTTCATTTTCTTCTAGCTCTCCTTAAGCTGCAATCTAAAGCATCGCCTCAAGTAGTCAGATCATCCCACACAGGCACACATGTGGCTTTGCACATCACACACAATGCACACCACACATACTGTAACTAATGTAATTTTTTTAAAATGCTGTTTTTTTTCAGAATTTGGCCCAGAAATTTGATCACCAAAGGAAGTTAAATACATTCACAAGAACCGTTGTGCTTTTTCTGAGTTATCTGTCACCTGAGTTTGCTGTATATGCCTGCGCTCTGCTTTGCATTGTCCTGCCTCTTCTGATCCGTCAGTTCCTGTTTAGAGTAGTCTGGTTCAATTTGTTTTACTTTGCTGACTTGCTCCTCTTTTGATTTACCTTGTTGTCCTAATCTGCTTTGATTTATCAGATTTATCAGATTATAAGCATCGAACACTCCAGTCCAGCCTAGTGCAGTGTGCTCCAGGCTAATCTAGTGCCTGAGTTTGTAAGATATACCGGTGCAGCCTCAAGCTTGTCCCCTTGCTTTATTGACCTGTGACCTGGGAAGTAGCATGTGTGGCACTCCAGAAATCAAACAGGGTCCTCATTGGCTGAATTAGCCATGAATTATATCAAGGAAATACAGGGGTGCCAGACATCAAACTCACCAGGTCTAGGGTCTGCTTGTTGCACCATAAAAGGCGGTGTGAGGGCACATATACCCACAGAAACCAGTGTGTGTGTTTTCATTGTACAAGGCCCAGTTCTGCTCTAGTAACCTCGCCAACACTATAGGCCTACTTACGGGTTGCTAAGGCAGGTTGCTATTAGGGTGATGTTGCTCCTAGCCCAGACTGGTCTGGTCTATGCCCTAATTTAAATGTGTTAGTTTATTTGACATTGTCTGTCTGGGGTGGGGCTGGAGGGTCAGTGCTGCACTTAACTTCCTGAGAATTGCTTCATAAAATATGATTCTCTTTAATTAATGCCAGTGGTGCTGTGTTTCCTTCCACTTCCTTTGTCAAAAGGTGATTATAAATAAGGGAGTTTGAGATAGTGTTTGTGCAGTGTGTATGTGTGTGTGAGAATATTCCCTCTTGTTACAGTATTTTCCATACAGGCTATTACCCAGTCAGAACTCCTTCAAAGTAAATTTATGGAGAGCTCAAAGAGTAGTTTCTTTGGCATTCTGACAAGCAGTCCTCTGCCAAAGTGTGGGTTTGTGTATTTGTGTGTGCATGTGTGTTTGTATGTGTATGTGTGTGTGTGTATGTGTATGTGTATGTGTGTGAGTGTATGTGCATGCCTGCTTGCACATATTTCTCAGAGGTTTCTGGGTTCTTGTCAGACTTTAGCTTTGATCTGGCCAGAGCTGACCTAACATAATCCACTTCTTTCACCCTCAAAGAGAGCAACACACCTAACACTCTGCCTCAACTCTCAACTTCAGCCAAAAGGGGCCAAGTCAAAGCCACCTGACCGCCTGTGTCTACTACAACAAACAAATGTGTTTTTGCTGATCCTAACAAAATTTTAAACAGACCTGACCTCAATGCAGCTTTGTGGGAAATCCAGGTTTTTCTTTTGTTTGTTTCGGCTGGAAAGCGATAAATAGGAAGAAATATGACGCTGACTTTCAGATCATTTTTTCCCCCTTAAGGCTAGTTTTAAATAAGTCTATTCACAAATACAGGTTGTGTTCAACAAAGCATTAAAAAAACATATCACCAGTACCTCACACATCACATTCTGCCAGAGTGTTGATGGGGATATTAAATATGTTTTTGTTCTGCTCCCTGTGCGCGTGCGATCTGCTAATTAGCCATGCTTTGTCAGTGTGATGGGCTAATGGCTAATTGCATTGTGAGGCCTCTGTGTGTACATGCAGTAATGACTTAACGCTCTAATAAGATTGAGTTACAGGCAGTTGGATCAAAGTGTCCCCAAACACTGATCTGAGGTCAGTGTTATGCTTTTCTCTCTAATGGCTATGATGGGGGAGTGGAGAGGATAAACTGATCCTTGATCTCCCGTGTGGGATTTGTATCACTCACATTGTACTCATCATTTATCTTCAAACAGGGTACAGTTAGATGCCAGCAACGATATAAAGTAGGTTTCTCTAGAAAGCGTTCATAGATATTTAATAAAGATTACACTTTTATTAGATTAAATATATATTCTATCTAGTGAGTGCTGTTCAGCTATGCTTTTATCATGAAGTTGTGAGACATATAGAGTCTGGATTAGTCTATTGATGAATACCCACATCCAACACAGCAATCTATCTCTGTTTAACTGCTGCCTTTTCCCTCGCCTCCTTGCTACAGCATCACCCCCCTCCTCGGTCACTTCTGCTCCACGGTCGCACACAAGCATGTACACACATGCAAGTTCAGTGACACACACACTCAGAATCGGTGTGTGGGAATGAAGGAGTGTGCTGCGTCCCTGCTGAGGTGCAGAAGATTGATCCTGTACTGATCTGCCACCAGCTCCCTGGGGATTTGTAACGCATGTCTGTGGTGCAGGGCTTAACAGTTTCGCTCACTCTCTCTCAGTCTTTGTCTCTCTTCCTTCTATCTCTCCAGCAGCACTAGCGTTGTCTCTTGCTGTGCAGTGCAGTGGCCCCTACACCTCTCAGCCTCCATCTTTCTCACTATTCTGTCAATTACAAGTTCCCCTTGTCTCTCTGTTTTGATTCTATTTCCATTTGATTTCCTCTGACTGTCATTTCCTCTAGGCCCTATTCCATCTCTGCTTATCCCTTCCTTAAAATTTCGTGGCCCTCCCAGCAGATCTCCCTTTCTGCTGCCTTTTATTTTAATGCCCTTTTTGTATCTTTTACCGTTCCTTTGCTGATGTGGTTTCCTTGGTTACAAATGTGGCATGTACAGTATTTGTTTATATCCATAGCTTTATCTGGCCTTTTCCGATATCTATATCTATATGCTGTATGGATACATACACAATACTCACACACTCTACATGTAGAAAGAGAGTGCTGTTTTTCTTTCATCATGTGTGCAGCGCCACAGGGTTCTACAACTTACCAGCTTGATCTCTGAAGTTGAAAAAATACCCGCACATCCTTTCATCCTATATTTTTTTCCCCCAGTTGCATAGCCAACCTTGCGCTTCCACCATTTTTACATGAGCTACACTGGGCCTTGACTGGAGACAAATGAGCTAACTGACCCACAGCTGATGCTGCACTGTTTGCTGAGTCTATTCACAAATGTGCTGTTGCATGATTATATTTTCCCATCATTTCAGATTTTTTTTTTTCATCCTAAGCAGTATTTAATTCATGGTGGTTTGATTGGGACACATGCTAGGGAGCTGTTTGTTTACATAATAATGAAAATACCATTTTAATGCAAATGTCTCTTATTGTTAAGATTCATTAGTATCTCTGTGAATGTGAAATTCAAGCCATTGTAATGGTTTTGCACCTCATTATGTCCACCTCGCTCAGATGCACAAGGACACACACCTGAAATGTACCTACAATGTGCTTACAGCTTTATTAGCCTGTTATTTTCTTGAGTGTGAAGTGTAAATAACTGTTGTCAGGCTTTAAATAATGGTAGATAAACAGTCATAAATTTGTAATAATCTGCAGCCAGACTCTTTCAAGTAAGTTTATTACCTCATGTCGGACAAAATTATTTTTCACACATCCTTGCCTGGCTCCTTGTGTGTATCTTAACACTTGTGTGTCTGCATGTGCATGCGTAGTGCCACCTGCCTGAAGGGAAGTCATCCTAGAAACCTGGGATGAAGATTAAGATATCGTCAGACTTTACCTTGTTCTCCCCTTGCCTCATTATCCAATCGCCACTCTTACTCTGAATCTCCTGCCCTCCTGCTTTCATCCTTCCCCTTGAGCACATTTTGTTCACAACCTTCTTTTCCTCCCTCCAGCGTAACAAAGCTTTGCAGCCAACAGCTGAGGCTTTGAGTTTTGTCAGTATTTTACATACATTGTGAATAGTAATATGTTTGAGCTCACATGCCTGTTTTGCTCATCATGAAAGATGATCTTTAGGCTCGACCATGGTTCCCAGACTCATTCTATTTCCACACCTTAAACTCAACCTCCCCCCACTGGATCCACCAAACACAAATATTTTATTTTGCACCATAGCGGCAGTTTATGTTCAGAACATACACAATCATAGAATGTTAAGTGTTCTTCTTGTTGAATTTTTCCTCAGAAAACATTTAATGGAGGCCATACTGTAAATGAAAAACAAGCAGTATCGTGTTGAGAATGCAGCAGGAGAAGCACTGCAAAACAGTGAATCGTTTAGTGCCTCTAGGGACATTAACATAATTCCTAAAACACTGTTGTGTATAAAGTGCTGTAAACATCATAAGCAGTTAAAGACTCTACAACAAAAAGTAATAATATATAGTATAGAGTGCTGTGACACCTCATCCTTAGAGACATAATCTATAGTTTATCTGCCAGATGTGAATTCATTTTCAGTGTCTCCCATTGAGCTCTGTGGTTTTTGATTTTAGCTGTATTTGTTGTTGGGATGAGAGGCAGGTCAACAGTAAAATAAATATGGAGAGCACGCTTATTTGCTTCAGCGCTGGGAGTTTGTAGGCCATGTTGACGGGCCCTAATCGCCTGCCAAATGTCTCATCTGACTGGCATGGAGGTTTGTTGCTCTCTCTTCCAAAACACAGTGGACCTGTCTTCATTAAAAAAAAGCAAACAGAAGCACACCCCAACAGAAAACCAATACCAGCAAACAGAGCCAATTGGTTCTGAAGAGACAAATTTAACAGGCAGATATGATTACCTCAGACATCACTTCTCCCCTGATTCCACAAACAACAGTTAGGCAAGTCAATTTACCTTAATTTCATTGGAGGAGAAAGCCAGCCAGCCAGGTTGAAGCTGGTGCTTGATGCGAGTGAGCGCTCGTTAGACGGTAATGGATGCGTGTAATTGGTGAAGTGCTGATTGCTCCCCCAAAAAAGATTCCATCGGAGGAGGATTTTCTGTTTCATTAAGCCATGGTCAGAAATAATAAGATAGCCATCTGTAGACAGAGAAAGAAAAGGAGAGAGTGCTGGAGGACAAAAATTGCCTTCTAGTATTATCATATAACAGTCGTTATTGTAAAGACGTTAACAGCTGGACAGATTGTGGTTTTGCGATGATTATAATGAAAAGAACTGACTTCATATCAAATATCAGTGAGTCCTTATTGTATTATTTTCCTTTATTGTCACTTGCAATGTATATATTTTTCTTTTGCCTTCATTTCTAATTGCATTACATTTTATTTTTCCCTTGTGCTATTAATCATTTGTGCCGTTTCTGTATGTTTTTCATACTGCTGTGTGTGTACATCGGCTTGGTTTACAGCTGCAATGTATCACTCGCTGGCTGCACACCAAGCTTGCTTTTATGGCCCCGGATCAAACACTTTAAAACATGCTCCGATAGGCATGCAAACGCACACTGATACAGACACTTTAGAGCCACAAGTGCTTAGTCATCACACAGCATGAAGAGAAAGCATTGTGAGCCATTTATGTGCTTTGTTTTTCAATGTGCTGATTACTGAGGAGTGCATGGTCTACAGATATTACCAGCTCACATTTTTGTGCCCCTATCTCTCTTTCCTTAGTATGCCACAATGACTTCCTCATTTATTTGTGACAACAGAACAAGAACACGACACATCCGCGATAAGACCGATGGAGAGAGTGAGCCTTATGGGCCAGAAAATGAAGAGAGTAATGACAGTTGTATAGACAAAAGTCTTGTCATGGTTTGTGTAAAGGAAAGCCCCCATCATTTCCAATCAGCTGCTGGATCTGCATGACTAATGCTGAAATGACATATATCATTGTCAGATAGGGTATGTTCACACAGCTGTTTTTTTTTTTTTTAAATAAAGACACACACATAGTGACAACCTCCAGCACACACAAACACACACACTTAAGCATGATAGCTCACTCTTATCTTGTTGGCTGACACCATTTTGCTCTCTAACAATCTTGCTAATTATAATTGTTAATTAATTCTCTGCCAGTGTCCTCATCAGGAGACTAATAACCTACATTTCCATTAATTAGACCTTCAACCCTTCGCTCCCTCCCTCAGTCTCTCCGTCCCACTCCAATCCACCCCTTCATCCCTTGCCTCGGCGGCTGCCTGCTGCTCTCCTCTGCCAGGATTGTCCATACATCACACGCACACATGGACTGTGAGTAATAATCTTGTACATTCTTTTATTACCATTGAGGGGCCAAACAATTGGTCTTGTGGTTATGTTTTTTTGTTGGGAGTCAGCTTTCATTTTTGGGAATAAGCAAAGTAGGCCTTTGAGTTTTTGGATTAATAGTTGGGTTATGGTTCTACAAAAGAAAAAGACAATATAAATTCAAGTATGCGTAAATATTGTTGTGGATCTGGTGTGCGAAATGAACTGATTTCACACAAAAACACACACCCACTACGCTGCTCATATGGACAAACAGGCCCTTTCACTTGAAGACTACTCTTCCCATCGGGCTTTGCTGACCTGGTTTTAGTGCACAGTGGAGCAGTGTTCTCATATCACCACTTGCTCTGATCTCAGAACAAATTTTTAATGCATGCAGTAATTGCGCTGTTCCAGACTATTAACATGTGATATTTTTTACATTCTCAGGCCTGTTGATTCTTCAGCCATCCAACTCTGCTGCAAACTGTCAATAGTTTAGTTCCAGTTATGCACAACCAGCCTTTTTGTCAAGTCTTCATCGCTGAAGCTCTCTGCTCTTCTCTTCCAGACTCCCTCTCCTCTCCAATTTCCTCTCTTCGTCTGGCACAAGAGGAAGTGAGAGACAGTTGGCGCCGGGTTGCCCATGCTGTATTGGTGGTGGCAAAATGGCAGCTTCTGTCTCATTCGTCCTCCTTCCTCTACCTCCCTCTCCAGAGAGAAGTAACCCAGATTTCAAAATGAATCGCCGCCTATTCCCCTCAATCTTTCTCCTCTCTCTCTACCTCTTCCTCTCTCTCTCTTTCTTCCGCTCTCTCTCCATCTCTGGTCCTCTTCTTAGTAAAAACAGAATCAATCTTGGAAAGAGAATACCACCTCTCCATCTCGTCCTCCTCCTCACCCTGCCGCTGGGTTAACGGATATATACCGCTTCACTCTTCTATCTTTGGTTCCTAGAAAGCTTGAATCTCTTGAAACGCTTGTTGCTTTTGCTTTTTGTTGTAATAGCTCCCACTTTTTTTCCCATTTGGGCTGATTCTTTTTCACCTGCCACAGCACTTCTTCATTGGGCTTTTCTGTCTTTTCTTTCTCCCCTTTTTTTTTTTTTTTTTTTTTTTTAGTCGGGGGCTACACTTGCTCATTAGCATGCCGTCTTTATTAGCTAGGGCCACCGGTGTCTACTTCTGCTCACGTGTGTGTGTGTGTGAACATGTAGCGTGTACTTTAGGTGTTGTGTGTGTAAGTCACAGTGTAATTAATCTGCTGGCCCTCAGCTCTGATTAAGCTCAGATTCTTCCACACAGCTGAACACTCTTCACCTCCCGTCCTTCTGGCTCTCCACTCATCAACATGCTGAGAAAAACACAGTCAGATATAATGATTTATGTCTCTGTGTGACAATAATGCAACAACTCATCAAATGGAAAGAAAAGAGTTGGAAAGATTTTTCGGTTTTCTTTTTTGTGAATAATATTTTATTTCTAGAAATAGAACGTTAACTATTAGCTCAAGATGAGGGGCAAAGAGAAATACTTCACTCTCTTGCATTTTTGACATGAGTTTCCATCCATGTTCAACATTAAGAGATATTCCACACACATATAGCACGATAAATACAAAGAGCAAGGAGATTATCTCTGAATAAAAACCAAAATATAGCATAGAAAAAAGAGTTGCAACTGCAATTGGACAAATCTTTATTTATTTATTTAACCTTTATTTTACCAGGTAGGTCAATTGAGAACCAGTTTCCATTTACAATGACGACTTTTTCAAGTTAAACAGACCCATCCATACATGCACAGAAATACACATCTACTGCTTCTTCTATTGATACTAACCTTAATTCATCTGCCACCAAACTTTGATTAAAACAGGGGCGGAAGAGTTAAATATTCTCAAACGACACAATACCCTACATGCCATTCTACTGACTGTTGTACTAAAATCTAGAAAACACATTTTAAAAGTCCTTAAGCAAGACAGTTTTAATGTTAATTAAAATATGTTTCACTCCTGTGTTCAGAAACCAACCTGTCCTTTCCGCTCTGCGAATGAGGGAGTTAGAGCAGTGGTCACATGAGCAATACACTGAATGGAGAGAGTGAGCAGGGTGTCAAGAAGAAAAATAAATTGTTATATTCTGATTATATCACACCATTTATGTTCTAAAAACCCACACCTTTGCAAAACTCTATGGTGATGTTCAAGAAGCAAGCGTGTTATGCTACTTTTCCACCAACAGTATCAGCTCGACTTGACTCCACGGTTTTTTTTTGTTTTTTTTTTGGCATTTCCATGACATGAGAGACTACCAGGTACAATCAGATTGTATTTCCAGTGTCTCTTTCACCGAGGCTCCAAGTGAACTACTTGTCTGCTAATGTATAATTATGCTAACCTTGTCATTTGTTTGCGGTTTGTGCGCATTAGTTCAATACTCAGGAAGTGTCTGTACCCTCATGCTGAAGAATTGTGCTCTTTCGATAAATCAACCTCAGATTTTAAGTCTAAAAAATTATATTCTCATCTGAAAAAACTCTATTTTTGGAAATTCTAACTTGTATGTTCCAATTTCCAATTTTACTGTTTAGTCCATTTCAAATAAGTAAACTTAGGTTTCCTTTTACACTGTTGTTGCCTTGCTCATCGCTACTGTCACTCCATAGTTGACGTAAGGGTATGTTTACATGGTGTCGCTATGACAACCAGCCGCATTGACTGAGCACTATACCTGCAGTGGAAATGCAGTGTGCTAGAGGCAAAACTAAGCCAAGTCTAGTAAAACTGAGGCGAACCGAGCTGATACAGGGTGGAAAAAGGCACAGTAGGCTGAAAGGTCTTTGGTGTGTTCTATCCAGAGTTTCGTCTCTCAGGGTGTACAGTAAGGGTTACAGTAAAAAGAGTAGAAAGGCATATGTCAGGAATCGCTTCATTTTTATACTGCTCCGCCCCCATATGCTTTTATTGATTGGTCGGAGGTACAAAGTCACTGCCAGAAGGTCGACATCCAGAAATGTCCTGAACACAGCAAAACAAGAGTAAAATAGAAAATACAGGCAGGTAAATACACCACCACACACTGAGAGAAGGTCAGAAGTGTTGATTGAGAAGGATGTATTCTAAAATATTCTCAAAATATTGCATAGTTTGGCCTTAAAAACAATGTCTGGATACTGTGAAAAAAAGTTTAGAAGTTTAGGAATGTATGTTCTCAAGTGACAAGACTCTTTATACATTGAAGCTTAGTGCTCTCAGAAATATTATTTTGTCTTTTGGTCGATACTGCAATACACGATTCTTAGTAGATGTCTAAGATTTGTGCTATTATTTCCTTTATAAAATGAGTTTTTTCCATTGTGGGACAGCAGTTTGAACCAATCTGGTAGAACTTAAACAGAAGACACTATCACACAGAAAGTAAAATACCTGTTAAATAACCATAGTAAAGAAGCTGTGTGATAGTTGGGATCAAGAGACTAAATGCATTAGTGTATACATGGAGAGAGACAAGTTTGGGTTTATCTTTAACATAGGGGAGGAACATTCAGACAATTCTCACCAATAAAAAAGTAAATTTTCAAAAAATTGTCTGTTGTCAAACCTTTTATCATAAATCATGCTTGTCATGACAAATAGAAAATTGTATTCAGCAGTTTATATAAAAATTATGTGTAAAATTAGGGACACCAGATGCAAAAAATATGAGGGCCAATTCCCACATGCATACTCAATAAAAACACAGAAATAATATAATTCCTCTATTTCATGGGTGTTGCCCTTTAGGTGATATGAGAAGTCAATAAGCGCTATTGTGCAGATCTAATAAAAAGCTGCTTTACGTGAGTGTGGGAGTGTGTGTTAAAGTGCATGCCTCTTCCCTCGGCGTAATCTGTAATAATTGTAGCCGTAATAATCTTGCAAACAGAGGAAAAGGTCAAGTCGAGGAGGTGAATATGGGGAGGAAAGAGCAGAGACGGAAACAACAGGAGGGGTAAACAAAGATAAGGAGAAGAAAAGGGAAATGGGAACATTTGGCGTGGACGTTGCCCTCTTCTGCCACTAGTCTCTGCTGTTGCATCAAAGATGAATGATCCCCTCCTTCACTGGATTGGACACACTCATCTCCCTCCCTTTCTGCTTCTCTGCTTTATTTCTGTGCTTCTTGAAAGCCCAAGGTCTCGGAGACAGTGTTGAATTCCAGTCTAACTCCACTTACAGCGCTGTTACGGCCTGCACTGACAGCTGTATTGTTCCACTGCAGAGGAAATGGCATGTTGTTCACAACAACTGAGGTCCACTAAGTAACACATCTCCTGTAGCGAACAAAGGTGACCCTGTACTTAAAGCATTATGTCTAGCATTGCAACCTATAGCATGTTACATAATGTTTGCAGTGCAGTCATTATGTGCTCACAGTGGGCCTAATAACCACAGATAAATGCACCTTTACTCTTTTTACTCGGCTTTTTAAACTTTCTGAGGTTTATTGTTATATCAGCCTTTGTTGAGTTCTATCAGGGCTGTCTGATAAAAAATGTTAAACTATGGTACTCGAGGCTTAAAATTGTGGAAAACGATCCTACACAAGTCATAAACAAAAGATATACAGTGGATGAATATTAGATTGCCCCATAAGTTCCCGCATTCAATATAAAATACCTTTTATATTTGTATTATTAAGGAAGATTTAAGTTAAGGATGGCAGGGCTCATGAGTCATTCATCATCAAAGCATGCACACTGGGCTGAAAAAAGGTCTCTGATTGTGATAGAATGGTCTAACTATAACTTCTGTGTCTAAAAGTGATCCAATTATCATGAATTTAACATCATTGTATGATCGGAGATGGTTAATTCTATGCTAATGTTACAAACTTTTGCAGCTGCAAAGGAGCTAAAGCAAGTCACTGAAAATTTCAGAGCAAATGTTAGGATTTTTGCTAAAAAATCAACTTATTTTTACACAGAAATCAATGTACTGTGCCTTATTCCATGAATGTAGGTAGGGATGGGAATCGAGAACTGGATCTTTTTGAGTAGCTCAATTCCTTGAAATCGTTGCCTGCCTGCTTATCAGTTCTGCCTTCATTGCACATCCGTGATGATGTCACACGCACGCTGCATTGTTTTGGTTTAGAACATAGCCAACATGGCGTCGAGGCAGAAACGCTCCGAAGTATGGCTATATTTCACGCGAAAAGATGATACCAGGGCCACCTGTAACACTTGCAAAGCTTCCGTTTCTTCAAAGGGGGAAATACCTTCAATATAGTAAAACATTTGTTCACACAGCATGACATTCATTTGTAGGAATGTCACATGTTTGATACGCTAGTTAGTGACGCTTGTGAATTTAGCGGCACCGCAAACACCAAGGCGTCATCTGTTATTAGTGCTGAAGATTTGTTCTAAGGTTACGTCACACGTCATTTGTGCATACTGTATATGTAATATTCTCTGTGCAGAGATGAAAATATAAAAGACAGTTAATACAAACAAAGCGGTTTGTACTCGATTATTCCCTCACCCAATGAGAATTGATAAGGAATCAGATCGATGAGCTAAATCGATAATGGAATCGTTAAATTCTTATCAATTCCCATCCATAGATGTAGGCAGCGGAGAAAGTTGGTAGTTATGTGATGGATTTAGCAAACATCAGCAAATGACCAGTTACCACTGAAAAACAGACTCCAACAAATGTACACAAACCTGCAAATCTGTCACTAATGTGAAATAATGCAGTTTAACTGAATTGGGGCCAGTTATATCTTTATTCACTTAACATTATACCATATGTATATGCATATGTATATATAATGTTCGCTGCTGGATTGTCAATGTGTTTCCTTTACTGACTGTATTTAAAACATATAGAAGTAAAACAGGGAAGATGAGTTTTATTCTGGATAAAAAGCACAATAACCTGTAGCTCAGACAAATCAGTGTCTTCTGATGGGATACTGCCACTGCTGAGGGGCTTTTGGGTTAAACGTGAAAGATCTCAAAGTAATTATGTGGTGACTTCCAAATTAAAGATTTATCCCCATTTATCATAATATCCTTAGCATTTAGAATTTTTTCCATTGAAAATCATATATTTTCCCATATTTAATTTACTGGCAGTGTAAATGTTTAGGTAGTTTTAGCTTTTTTTGACCATGTAGATTTAAAGGTTATTGTATGAAAACAAAAGCAAAATATTTTGTTAACTGAACTGCACTGAGCACGAGCTAAAACCACTGTCATTTGTCAAACCACATGGACTTTAGTGAATTAATCAGAATATGACAGGTTTTCAGGTTCAGCCTCTGAACATCATAATAAGACACATCTGATGCTGCTGAGAAACTGCATTTTACCTGAATTATTTACAAGTATTGATAGGATTAGTAGTATTTATTAAATGTTTTAGATCAGTAGATGCTTTTGGTCACCAGCAGCTTTTTAGGTTTTTGAAGATTAAAAAAGTTTTGGCGTGCCTGAATAGTTCATGAGCCTACATATAAATATGACACATTGAAATTGGATGAGAAATGTAAATATTGTAGTGTTTTTTAATCCAATAAAAACACAGCTCCCCCCTTTATTTCCATATATGTAACCCATCAAGACCCAGTGCTACTTTTGTGGCACTTAAATAGTTTTTTTTCTGTATTTGACTTTTCGCAAGTGATTTATCACCATTTATTATAATATTATCCACTGTATTTTTTCAGTGAAGGTCATGTATTTTCTTATATTTAATTCAATAATTATTTAGATGTTCATAAAAGCTCAGATTAAAGTTCAGGGTTATTATATCAGAAAAAATAGTGACCTTTTCAGTAAAATATATCATTAACTGAACATAAAACAAGCTTCTCCATCCACATTGATCCAACGCCTTGGGTTTTACTGCTGAATCAATGTTATAGAAGATGACGGTGTTTCCACGGTAACTGTGGAGCCACTGAACATCCAAATGGGTCATATCTGATGACCATGAAAAGACGACGAACTGTATTTTACACCAATTAATTACGTGTATTGATAGGATTAGTGGATCAACAGCTATTAATCATTTTATATAGCTAAATGATTTTGGTCACTGCTGGATGTTTGGGTCTTTATGGGTTAAAGGATATTTTTTGACCATTTTAATAAGTTAAATACACTGATGTACTTTCCAGCAGATTTCCCAGTATATGCTTTTTGTGAATCCTAACTAACTTTTTCCTGCAAACATAAAGTAACAGTTATTTTCTGTCTGCGAATGCACTTATGTTCCTTAACGTGAAGTAGAATTAATTAAATGAGAGATTAATGAGAAATGTTAGATCGAAATTCAACACATAATGATGTGGACATTAAATTCCTAAATTTCTTCTCATCCTGACGGGTGCTTGGAGACTATTTTCTTCCCATTGTGTCGTTTTATTTCCCCACAGAGCTGCAGATAAATGGGTCATCACAGATTAGCAGAGGGGATAATAAACTCTTTAAGTCTGGTTACAGTATATACAGCTGCTGACAGGAGTGAATATGCAGTCACTCATGTTGCCAAAAGTATTTATCTAATGTTTTGCGAGCATGAGGTGATTTTTAAAGACCTCTCCACCGTTATTTTTCCTATTTTGTGAGGCAGAAATCATCCTCTTCCTGCTGAACTAACCGCATTTGGATGTCACAGACCCATGATACAATCCATTTCACTCAGATTAACACTTGGATCCAACATCAGAGAAGAGGAGATGAAGTTTGGATCACCTCTACCTCCTTATATATGAGCTAAAAGGCTTGGCTGAAGTATATAAGCTTGGCAGTTGACTGTGGACCATTATGTTATATACAGAAGTGGCAAATACTCTATATAATTTCTTTATCGTGTTGTCCGTAAGCTCATTGCATCAATTTGTACACAAAGACACTGCTCAATTTAGTTGGTTCGCTTCTATATTTACTATTTGTATGTGTTTCCATTTTTTCCAGGTGGATGAAAGGATTTCTGTAAATGCACTTTCATGTGTGGAGAAATACGGCATTAGTTCTTTTTATTTAAGGCATGTGCAGTCAAATGTTTCAGTATCTCTACAAAAAGATCAGAGGTGGCAAAAAATACACTTTCTTTACTCAAGTATAAGTACAGGGATTTGTGCAAAAACCACCCGGGTAAAAGAAGTACTAACTAACCTTCTTTACGGTTAAAGACATTTATTTTGTCTGTTTATGTGCAAAAAGTACAAAATCTTATGCTATATTAATATAATGTAATGACTATTAAACCAGTGTGACTTTAAGAACAGCAAAATAAACAATATATTCTCAGTAATTAGTATTAACTTCACTCTAATGCGCAAGTAAGTTTTCAGTATCTGCAAAAGAACGGATGTTTTCTACTTTACATTGTATTTATCTTGATCAATACGAACTCAAATTTCATCCATTTAGTTAAAATTCATGAATAAGATGGGTATCAAGTCATGAAATCGGATACTACAGGTGTTGCCACCTTGTTATCTTTTATATGATTTTCGTCTTGTTGATCTAGTCTCCCTTTCACGTCATCGTCTGCATTAGTTTCATCTGTTACGATTGTTGTTTCATACGCACTAACAGAGTCACAAAGTGATCAGCTTTTTTATGTTACTGTTCTGTTAATATCAGTCTCGATGTTGGAAGGCACACAGTTCAGTTTCCTTCAAATGAATTGACACTAAAGGCAATGAATCTGTTGTGAAAAAGTAAGAAGTAGAAAGTACAGACATTTGTGTTAAAATGTAGTGAGTAAAAAGAAAATGTCAGGTCTAACACTAGTACTGGTGGACTTTAAGGGGTTAAATTCCATTAAGGGATTGTCTGTTATGTCCCAAAACTTACCAGATTATACAAAAAAAAAAAAAAAAAAAATCACTAACTTTAAAACATGTAACTTTAACTTTCTATTTTGGAGGTAAATTGTTTTCATTGTATAGCAGAGTATGTGAAATCCAAATGAGATTTTTGACATTATTACTGCATGTCATTTAGGGAAAAAACAAATCTTTGTTTTGGTTGAATATCGAATTGAAATTATTATTATTATTCAAAGACAACAGTAGAGCATAGATGACTGAGATGGAATCAGACAGGGAGCTCCTAAAACAACACATAAGCTCCAGTCACCGTCACAGGTGAATATGTTTTGCTGATACAATGTTGGCATTAATAATATATGCTAATATAAATGTTCATCCAGTAGATCAATGCATAGGTTATTCTGTTAAAGTGGAGTAGATATGGAAAAATCAGCAAAACAGCTCTATTCACATTTATATCCTTTGTCATCCCCAACATTTTAATTAGTTACTGTAATTTTTCATCAGCTAAAGACAATACTATTACACAACACGAGGAAAACCCACATGCTTTTTGTTCCTAGTGTGTGAAAACCTAAAGCTGTCGGGATTCAGATGACTTCAACCTGCATCATTTTCCAACAGGGGACTCAAAGTAAACTTTAGTGGTGTGAACAGGAAGAAAAGAAAAAGTCATGCAAGGCAAATATCACACAGCGCTGATTCACCGTGTGACCAAACACTGAGCCCAAGTTGAGACTAATGAAGTCTTTAATTTGGTTATAGTTTATTAATGTCAGAGACACTCCGCCATTAATCATATTATAACGCCCCTGAGTGTGCGTGTGCTCGCGCAAATGTGTGCATAGCCTGTGTGTGAGTGTGTGCGTACGTCGCCTTGTGTGCGTTTTGCCATAGACCTCAGTGTTTTTATGGGAGCTCACACACTTTTCACGCAAGTGTGTGCGAGAGAGACAAGTGCGCTGCTCTCCACCAGCAATAATATCACATACATTTTAAAGGACTGTCATTATCGCTGTGGGTTACCCCACGGCCCCCCATCACAAACCCCACAAACCATTTTCATTCCAAACTCATTAATATGCAAACTTATTCAAATGAGATTGTAATTAAGCATCTACTGAGTGGGAACCCTTTTCATGATAATTTATGATAAACTCCTCGCCACCTTTGATTGAGATTGATTTTTGGCGCTGGTAAGCCGACCTGAATACAAAGCTACACCTGAGAGACCTGGAGGGAGAAAAACACTTTTAAAACAGCAAACTTATTTCATGGCTGATTGTGCCACAATCATCTTGGAGGAGTAACAAAGATCTATTTGAATAATGCATTCCCACTGTGCGGGTGATGTGCTCAGCCTAAAAAAAAACCTGGGCATATCTGTTCTTGGCATCGAGGTGATGGAGTGATGTGTGTGTGGACCTGTGTATGTGTGTGAGGGTGTGTGTGTGTGTGTGTGTGTGTGTGTGCTTCATAATGGAAGATAAACCAAGCATAACTCAGTTTACCCAGTTATTTATTGGGAGGATTACAACCTGTTCTGAGTCTTTGTGAAAGTAGTAACAGTTCTGTGTTCAAAGGAATGCTCAGTTGTTGTTTTATTTAGCACTAAAGCCCTGTTTTTACATACAAACCGTCCTTATTCCATGCACAAATAATGAAATGTTGCTCTAGTACTGGTGTCAGTTTCCCGACTGAGGAGGAAAACTGATGGGAAAAGGCCCGGATCGGTCCACTAATCTTATCTTAACCCATAAAGACCCACTGCTACTTTTGTGGCAGTTCCCAAATGATTTTTTTCTCTATTTTTAACCTTTCTTAAGCGATTTATCACCATTTACTCTAATATTGTCCTCTGTATGTTGCCTTTTTAAGTGAAAATCAGGCATGTTCCTGTATTTAATGTACTGATTATGAAGATGTTTGTTAAAGCTCAGATTAAAGTTGAGGGTTATTATATGTGAAACAGAGAAAACTGAAGAAAAAGCTACATTTTTCTGCAAAATATATCTTTAACTGAACATAAGATAAACGTCTCCATCCACTGTCATTTATTAAATTCCATGGGTTTTACTGGTGAATCAGTGTTGTAGAAGATGAGGGTGTTTCCATGGCGACTACGGAGCCTCTCAACGTCCAAATGGGTCATATCTGATAAGCATGAAATACGACAAACAGCATTTTGCACCAGTTATTTACATGTATTGATAGGATTAGTGGATCAACAGGTATTAAACAATATATGTTAGTGAATGATCACCGGTGGGTGTTTGGGTCTTTTTGGGTTAAACCGGCAGTTTAGAATTACACTTCCATTAGACTTGCTATTCCTGTTTTGAATGTAACACCTTATAAATGACAAAGCTCAGTATTTTTTTATTTGCCCAAAGTGAATTTTTGTCAGAGGCTCAAACATTCAGCAAACTGAAATACGTTGTTACTTCTTCACCCACATTCAGTATAATTGAAATGCTTGCTTCTACTTCAGGTCACTTGTGTCTGTGGGTAAAAGTTCCATGATTACCTTTCACCATATTGTAATTCAAGGGTCTGAGAGGAAATTGGAATTCTGCAAGTCTTCTTGACCCTGTTTACAGGATGTAGAAACTCTACCCCATGAGAGTAGACTTTTAAGAAGATTTTTGGTAAATTGTGGATGTTTCCATAGAGGTTGGAGGATTAAATATTTGACTCAGTGGGTTTATGTGACACTTAAAAAAAAACAAAAAAAAAAAAAACAAAACTAATTATTGCGTTAGTTCGACTGAAACTGGACACAGCAGCACAGAAAGTTGGACACAGCATCAAATTTACTCTTTTGAGTTGGACAGAGAGGAGAGAGCTGCAGAATGAATGTCATTGTTTTCATTTTGTTCGTTTTCCACACAGTTTCCCCTTTAAGTGCAACCCAGTTCATCACAAAACTTGACAATCCACTTCACGTCTTCCACACAGTCCTTTCCAGAGCTGCGAGTGACCCACATTGCTATCCTTGCCCATCGTTTGGGAAACAGAGGTGTGGATGCAGATGGTAATCATCTTGGTAATTAACACTCTCTGAGTACCGGTGGGGGATAAAGAGAAGGGAAGCATTGTTGTTTGAGGATCAACATCAAAGACAAAGGTAGTCTCCAGCAAATGATAGTTGTGTAATTGCCCTGCAGTACCTGTGAGGAGTATGACCGTACTCTCTGAGCTAGTTAGGAACCCCAGGTGAAGGAACAGTAGGGCTGGATCTCTGCATCCCCTGCAGTCTGCACACACATATACACCTGCACAAATTGGATAGAAACTTTGGGATCAACATCAGAGATGCTTTTGTATTTTCAAAAGTATATTGTTTATTGGGGTCAGAATGATTTAGGGGCGGGACTTGGGATGAAACAAAAGAAAAGCAAAAGTGCTGTTTGTTTGTGCAACTACAAACTCTAGTTAGCATAGAGAATAAATCAATAAATTTGTCTCTGCCAGCAGTATTCCTTTGTTGTTTCTTTCTCTTTCTTATTTTTATTTATTTATTTATTTTTTGTTTTCCAAAGGCAGGTTTGTGTTGGACGCTGTGCATTGCTGTGGGGAGTGGGTGAGTCTTGTTAGTGTGAATGGCTCACAGACCAGCATCTTTCTACTGTTTGTGAGGCAGGTATAAAGCAGCTCCAGGTGTTCATGCACACAGGATGCCCTTCCATCACAGAGACTTCATTGTGCTTTATGTGTTGATATACAGGGTTTGGAGAGTTGGTTTTAAAATGGACTACAGATTGCAGAGTGCATGTCTTTAAGTGTAGTTTATTATGTATCATTATATATTGTGTACAGTGAGTACTTAAATTTGAAGGTGCATTATGGAACATTTGCAAGTGCTTGTGGAGTTTATGTGTGCGGTCAGAGCTTGTTTGTTCACATTAGTTCATTCTATTATTTAAGCCGCTTTTCTGCTAATTGCATCAGCTCAAATGTCCTAGACTTTACTCACCTTGACTCTGTTCTGACTCCAACACACTCCATTTCCACAACAGGTACACATAATACTACCTTACCTTGGCTCTTCATCATAATAACACAATGTGAAAATATTGTGGTATCATCTTCAAAAATAGCTGAAGAATGATTTTTTTACAGGCAAGAATATAACTTTTCAGAGATGTCCAATCAGCATTGCTTCGTGTCCCGTATTGCAACAAGATGACACCCATATATAGACACCCATATATATTGATGCAGTGATGATTCTGCAGCAAATCTGTGTTTTGCATGATTTTACGTAACGTTCAGTGTCACATGAGCTGTCTATATTAACACCATGTCAACTTTGCACAGTCTTGAAATACACTAAATAATGTAACTCAACTCTCAGCTCAACTCAACTTTATATATAAAGCATTTATATATAATGTATGAAGTTGGCCAAAGTGCTGTACACAGACATAAAAACAAATGAAAACAAAACACAAAAGAATTAATATAAACAATAAAGTAATTTTACATGAAAACAATAGCCTCTCACACTGAGTTAAAAGCCAAAGAGGAAAAAATATGTTTTAAGTGAGGAATAAAAACAGAAACTGAGTCAGCCTGCCTGATGTGTTCATTCCACAGTTTGGGGGCAGTGACTGAAAAAGCCCAGTCACCTCTCAGCTTCCTCTGTGTCTTAGGATGACCACCAGTGACTGATCTGCCGATCTAAGAGAGCTTACGGCAGGAGCAGGTCACACACATACTGAAGGACAAGGCCACTGAGGCATTTAAAAACAAATAAAGGAATTTTAAAATCAATTCAGAAACAAACTGGGACTCAGTGAATTATTATCTAATTAGCCTAAATAGCAGACCAGCTAATGGACTAACCAATTATGAATTCATGCTAAAATCATCTATTGTAGCCAAGTTATCACATATATCAATGAGCTTGATATATTCAGCAACAGTAAAGTTCTTGACCAAAGTAGAACTGCCAATAATGAAAAATACATATTTTACTCAATAAGTTCTGGAAGTCTGACAGAGCAGCCAGAGTAGTCATCAGTCAAAGCCATCAGACACAGATGTCACTCACTGACACGACATCCTTAATTGTGCATACGGCAAAGCTATAGAAAACAAGTGTTTACTGTAGTTCTGCTCCAGTATTTTAACACTGGGTATCTAAGGGGACTGACTCCTTTTTGGCTGCTGTTTGGTTTTCATATGTATCTGCTGTTTCCCAGGACTGCTTGGTTTCTATGTTCTAAGTCTTCCTAACCATTGTTTATTTAAACCAAATTGTCAAGGCTACAGTGTCTAGTTATTTAAAGATTCTCAGACCTCTGTGCACAAATATGACCTGATTTTCAGACAAACACTGATAAATCTGCAAATAGAATGTCTCAAATCTTTTTAGGAATCTGTATGCACAGGTGGCTCTTTGAAAGGAAAATTCAAGTTGTTTAAGTGATGAATGTGTGGATTGACAAAATAATTTTACAAGTGTTGAAATTGCTTGGTATTTGTTTGTGTATTGGAACAAAATTATTTGCAAACTTTTTTTAAACATTTGTATATCCCATTTTGATGTACATTGTAATTTACCCTCCATAGATCTCAACTACTCTACTACTTTTTTTTTTTTCCATTTAAGCAGCAGTGTCTCAGACTCCCTTTGTGCTGTCTGAGTGTGGCACTGTTTCAAACCCTAACCGTACCTTTTGACTGTCTGACAATGTGATTAAGTAAATAAAAGGTTCTTTAATCTATTATTCTGACATTTCAAACTGTCAAAATAGTACTTGGGCTAACTGAACTAACAGAGGGAATATTTATTTAAATAAATGTTTAGAATTATAAAAAGTTTGAAAGCATTTAGCCAAGGTTTACATAAACTTTGGACTTCTGTGCATAACCTGCATAGAAGTCTCAGAACACCAGAATTTCTTTAGACTCCTGAATACACAACTGAGAAAATACACACTGCAACACCGAGAGGGTACAAAAGACCAGATGTAATGTATGACTGCTTTGTTGAGTAAAATACAGCCGCCGTTCATGAACTGCCACATAGAGAGTGAAGGGGGTCATGGTCAAGCCATGGTTTTGAAACCCAATCCAATCAATGTTGCTCAAGGTGACTGAGTCAAGGGATCAATGTTTCAAAGTTTCTTGCATATCTTCTAACCTTTTTGTCTTTCTTTCTTCCTTTCTGTTTCCTAACACTGGACTTGGTTGTCACCTTGGCCGGCGGAGCTGAAAACGAATGTGTTAAACTGAACGTGTCAAGTGCTGTGCGTGTTTTGTGGCACAACAAAGAGAGCCGGTCCACTGCTCCAACCTTCAGTGCACCTGATGAGACAATTGATTCTGTTCAACTTTCTACTTTCACTTTCTCTCCACATGTGCAGAGAAATATTGCTTTGGCAGCCTGATGAGAAACGCTTGACAGAAGAGCTTCCAGTGTTATTGTATCGATCATTATACAAAGAGATCATTGATATTGGGTGTTTAGCGGTTAGAAGCGATGGCTACTGTCAGGGAGACCTTGAGCAAATACACAAAGGAAGTGAAAAGAAAATGGTCTCAATGCAGCTATGTCCAGATATAAGATAACAGTAGGCTTTTCCTTTACATATTGAGTTTATAGTATCTTTACTGTGGAGGCTCATGTCTTTACTTTCCCCACCTATAGAAAAGATCGGTTTATACTAATAATTCTTCCAGAGGTTAAAGGCTTGCTTCCCTTTGTCTGCCTTTTTGTCAACAATTAAATAAGAATTACATTATGATTTGCATTAAACTTGGTGGAAGGGTTGGGCACAGGCCAAGGTCAAACCACTTGAATTTAAATTCATAAAAGGAGGCGGAAGCTGGACTTTTTTTGGCTTTACAATGGAGTGTAATTTACTCCAGACTCGTATAAACCTAAGGCTGTCATAACCCTCACATAATCTAACCAGACACCAACTGACAAAACACAACGAACAAAGAGGAAGAAGTTGTAATAATTGAACTACTGGCCTATTTATACTGAGTGTCTATCTTTGTGTCTATGTGTATACATCATATGTCAGCACTGACAGTAAAAAGACTGCATTTTTTTTATTATTTTTTATTTTTGCAATTTAGAAGTTAGTCCTAGTTTCCTGAGAATAGTCTTCATACTTTTTAGATTTTTTTAAAACTCTAATTTATATTTTACTTCAAATCTACTTCAATTTGGACGATTTCATTTTCAGTGCATTTAATCTAGCAGCATGTCAAGATGTATTTTGGTATTATATGTCACTTGGCTTTTTCACTAGAATAAAATGATGCAAAGTGACTTAATTGATATAAATAAAAATGTAACCTGTTCTATTGCGTTATCTCTTGGTGAAGTACTCTAAGGGGCTGAGCCACAGTGCATAAATGTTTAGGGCTTTTATTGTGAAAGGTAGGAACACAAGCTATGGCTCTACAGTGTGCAGCAATTAACACTGTCTACTATAATGGGAATCAACAATGAAAAATGTGGGGAAAAAAAGTAGTGGTTTTACTTGAGTACACTTTTATCATGGTAACAGCACTTTCACTTGAGCAAAAAAAAAAAAAATCAGTACTGTTTATACTTCTAGGTATTGTTATTTTAATATCACTGTACTGTGAAGTCATAATAAAGTTTTTGTCACTGCTGTGTTTCTACTGGGAGACATTCAGATCACTCCTTTGAATGAGACTCACTTCTACGGACCAAGTGAGGTTAAATGATTGAATAAAGTCATTGTCCTTGTCCAGTGGAACGGCGCTGAACATCCTCACACACAGTCAATATAACAGTCACCAATGTTAACTTTGTTGATACTGTAACCTCTCACTGTGGCTAAGGTTTTAACCCCTGCCTTTCTCCATTTTGCCACCATTTTCTCTCTGTTGTCCCCTCTCTTTTCACTTGCCCTCTACCTCTCTTGCTCTCTCCTCTCTCTTCCCCACCTCTCACCCGGGGTAATTGCTCTGTGGGCTTGGCGCTGCCTGCCGAACGACTGCAGTTTTTCCCTTCGCCTCTCCTCTCATAGTCTGGGCTCGGTGACACCAATCTTTGCGAGGGCATGACACCATTTTGTGTAACTGTCCCTCGTGATGGAGATGGTATAATTGTCCTAATTAGAGGGGCACGGACAGGGCCGGCCATGGCTCTGACCCACCCCGGCCCAAGTCCATATGTTGGGAGGCTGATAATGAGCCAGTTAATGTGCTGTGTCCATCAGTGAAAGATACTCTGTATAGACGCTGCGCCAGAAAGACGGTCGAGCTTTTACTTGTTTGCCCATTTTTTTTCCCACACTCATACATAAGAGTTTACTCTATATTTTGGTTAAACTAATAATTCAAAATTCGCATAAAACCAGATGTACTTATAGGCTAATTTACCTGCAGTAATCGTACCTGTCGGCACATTTGGGGGCGTTACGTTTTTGCCGGTAATTATGGACATCCTGCCCCCGTGTCATAAATGACATTTTCAAACTGTTCCATTTTATGAATCATTTGTTCCCAGCCTTGTCTCTCAGCTCCCATCACGCAGCTGTGTCACTATTTCATGTTGTGACTTCGTTCCGTTTATGAATATGAGATGTATTGCCAGTTCAAATGAAAGTAATACAAATCTAATGGCCAGTAATGAGATGCCATTTCGCCATTATTGGACGTGGGCTGGGCCTGTGCTACTGTGTGTGTATGTGTGCATTCTCTGCTGTGTATGATTTGATGCTAATAAAACTATACTTTCTGCTCCAGGGAGCAAGCACTGACCAGGATTCAGATTAGGCCTTAATGGCTTCCAGGCCTGGGGCTAAATTGAAATGTAAAACCCCAAACCAAACATCATTTAGTTCTTACGTTTCTTGATGTGGCCCAGCAAGTGGAAATTGGAGACATGTAGCTGTTTAACTGTAATTTGCCTTGCCTCATACAAACCTTGCATTGAAAAGGCTACATGAACAAAGATGCACACCAGGATTTGCAATGTGATGCCATAACCGTTCATTTCTGTTAATTTGTGTCCACTCTGTAGCCCCCTCCCAAAGAATTTAACAGTTTAAGCACACGTGAATTTATTTTTTTTTTCTCCTCCTCTGTACATTAGCTAGATAAACACATCAAGTAGTCTTCAGAAAATGAAGACAGCTTAAAACAATGTTGGATTGTAGGAGGTAGATACAATTTGGTTGAATATACGTACTAAATAATGGTCACTTACAATTATATTCATCCAAGTGGAGTCATGGAAAGGGCCATAAGAAGAAAGTGACATGACAAAAGGTACAAAATTATTGACCCTCCTGACAGCCTTTTTTTGGACTGTGGAGCTTTGCTGCTGTAGTCAACAGCAAATGTTAAAAGCTTTAAACTTTTGAGAACACAGTTCAGTCACTCATGGTTCTGTGGCTTTGATAACCATTTAAATAAAATATAACATGATAAAGTGAATGGTAAAAACGAGAAGATTAAGTATATAACAATTTAACATAGCAAAATGAGGGTAACGGTTTCCTTACCACCCGTAACTTGTTGTTACATACATTTTTCCTCTCCGAATATCCCCATTAGGACTCAGACTTGCTGTACAATCAGACAATCACGCACAGTTCATTTGAGTCTGACATTAGGACTATACAGTGACAGCAGAAGACTTCACTCAAGGTTTTGTAGGTTAAGTAAACTGACTGCTTTTAATGCTGACGGACTCTAAAGAATCAGTAGAAACGGATGTAAATAATGTTCATTGTCATTGTAATGTCATTGTAAAGTCCAGAATAGCAACACAGAAAAGAGATGTTGGGCTGAAGATGCACCACTTCCTGTTCAAATTAAGTCAGCGTGAATAGCATTAATTACTGATGTGGTTA
>JAPQRQ010000008.1:5636693-5647990 GCA_037367365.1 Apogon talboti
ACCCTGCCCTCCCTCTCCCTCGGCTGATATTGGGAACACATTAACTGGCAAATTGCCTACATGCTCCCTCTCTTCATTGACCATCGATTCTCCATCCGTGGCCCCCGCTGAATTCCCCGGCACCGTCTCTGTTTAACAATTCCCTAATTAGCTGAAGTCATAACCTGCATCGTGTATTCATCCCCCATTAATTAAGGGCTTCGATGTTTGGTGAGAGCGGGGCCCGAGCCACAGATAACCTCTGTGAGCTCCACACAGACCAACTCCACCAGCCACCAGTTCAATACTGTGAGTTAGGATGGCTCAGACGCCCTAATCGCCACAGCCGTGTTTCTATCAACGCGATCAATAAATAAGAGTGGGCAAAAAATGGCTACTCAGCAATAACTACCAAATGGAAATCATGTCCGTTTTTAATATGATGATTGTGAAGGAACAGGGAGATGAGGGCTGCATATAAATTGCGCCACTTGTTTTTACATTTCCTACCTGAAAGAACAACAGGTAAATATTAACAGCAAATGTCTTTTTTTTTGTTTAAATCCTCTCATGAGATATACAACTACTGTAAGAATAATAGGAGTAAGCACGTTACAGGATCCTTGTACAGGTCTAGAAAGTGTTAAAAAGTATGGAATTTTTTTCCAGACCTTGAAAAGTTTGGAATTTTCTGTGAAAGTCTTATTAAAGTAAGAAAAAAAGTTTCTCTCATAGTTGAATTTTAGAGTATGCTCAAAGGCACATAATCTTGTAAGATAAGAAATGCATGAAGAAACGTATAAAAACCTTAATATAATTTCCCTAACCGGTCAGTACTGGAATGATTCTAGTGAAACTTGTTTGTGTGATATCCATGCACTTTTGTGATTTTCATATGTTTTGAAAACGTTTCTGTCAGTAAAACATAATTTACTGCAAATTATGCATTCATTCATTCATACATTTATTAAAATGTACTTTTCTACTACACACAACAGGCACAATCTCAACCAAAAAAGTAGACACGCATGTATAAAAGTACAGAAAGTCAAGATCTTGGTGGAAAAAAATAGCCGTTTTGAAAAAGTCTGGAATTTTTATTTGGATAAAGAGCAAGCACCCTGTTTTAGCTCAAAACATGGATCTTTACATGAAGTTACAGTGGTGGAAAAAAGTTTTTGGACACCCCATGAATTAGTGATACTGTATATTGCATCAAAAAGTATTGTTCCATTCTCCAAACTCACATGCCTCCTTTTACATGTGCACAGTTCTGTCAAGGTCAGAAGATAATGAAGCACATTCAGGGCATGACATGTTGAAAGTGTCAAGAATTTAGCTGTGTTACTAATTTTTGTTAACAATAAACAAAAAAACAGCATTTGTTTGTGTCTGTCTGATGCAGCCATGCCACAAAAAACACTTCCACAAATATGTGATAGTAATATTTGAGATTGTGTAAAATTTTAAGGGTGTCCCAAAACTTTTTCCACTACCATATATTGAATTTCCAAACAATTAAATAACCCTCCTCTTCATTTACCAAAAAAAAACCCTTGGCTGTTGGAAAAAAAACTGTTAAAGGTTGAAGTTGTTGAGCATGAGAGGTCACCCCAGTATACCACTTTTGGAGAACATACTTCTAACCTAGCAACACATCTCCTAATTAGAATCCATGGTAAGATTTAAGACTCATTTGAGGAGATTTGTAACACTTTTAATTCTAAATGTGACTGAGTTCATATTTATCTGTTACAGCTTCACAGCAGCCCTTTGCATTGCCGTTATCATTAAATAGCTGTAAAAACTACTGTTCATTTCTATACTTTCAGATAATTTGTGATATGTTTTTAAGGGAGGTAATAGAGGAATAAGAACTGTGATACTTGTTACTTTTCTACCTGAAAGAACACAATAAATGTCCTTTTAAGCACGACAGAAGTAATCATTATAGTTAGAAACACAGATCTGTGCCTAAATTACTGTGTGTAGTCCTTCAAAACACAGATACAACGTAGTGGACAGCCCTCACACTATTGGAAGAAAACATTAAAACGTGCATGTTTAATACAAAAACAGACAAGCGGTCGAGTTCTTTGTAGTGCAGTGGAGATTATGACCAAAGATGAGACCCTCATCTGCCCTCCGCTGACCCGATAAGTTAACACCCTTCCTCGCAAAGATGTTGACAGGTTGCCATGGTGAGGTACGGCGAACAGAACTCTTGAGTGGCAGGCCTTTGAACCCGAAGCTAAACGGTGTAATTACCGCCATTCGGTGGGCGTCCGGCGGACAGAAGACGAAACGACAAGACTGAAGCAGAAGGGTTAAGAGTGTGACACTGCAGCGCGCTTTAGGGAACGTGAATAACAATAGGAGATAATTAACAACAACACCATCGCCACCTCACCTCCCTGTCTACAGCACGAAGATGATGTGGGTGTGCTGTATTCGTGTGTTTTGTGTGTGTGTCCGTGTCCAAGCTCTCCTTCAGATATTTAGAGAGTAGAGGGCAATATACCCCAGAGTTGTGGCTCAAATGCAAATTCAACAAATATATTGAATGCGTAGATAGAACATGGACATGGCATAAACATGAGCAGAGATGACACACATCACACACACACATGATTAGCAGCGGTGTATAGTTTGGGATGAAATATGATCGCCGCTGATAATAATGTAACGCCTTCTAATCAAGGAATGGAGCCATCAGTCAATCAGTTCTGCAGGAAAACTCAGTAAATATATTAATGGGTAGTGGAAGCTCTGTTCGGATTGTAAACCTCAACGTAATGTACATGCCAGGGAGTTCTAGACAGGTCGTGTTATTGTCTCTCAGTAAGTTTTTGCCGTAACAATAGCAGGAAAAATCCCAGCTCATAACTCAGGCTGCTTGTTACAGAGCATTTAATGCTGCGTTCAAGCGCCACTCGTAAATCTTTGCTCCTTATGAATGAGGAAAAATTCGTAGGCTATTTTCTACTTGGAGTTTGTAATTTTTTAGAATCAGGCAGGTCTGTGGTCAGTTTGGGGAGCGTTGGAGAAAAGCTGCCTTCATATACACAGCCTGGCCAAAAAGAAAGTCCTCAAATGGATTTAACTCAACAAATAGTCCAATCCTTCCATCGGATTTATTCTTATTACTGCAGTGATTCGTGTTTCAGCTGGAAACAAGTTATTTAACCCTAACTCATGCAGTGAGTAGCTTCACATTTCTTAAACAACCATGTCATGCATTTGTGGAAAATATGTAACTCTGAGGGTCAAATTATTTGGCTACATCAAGCAAAGAAACAACTAAGGAGATGCTGAAAGTAATAAAACTGGGTTAGAAACTGTCCAAGGAAGGAAGGATTTCTTCACTGAGGAGATGCAGTTTGAAATAAATCTTACATTATTGTGATCGAAGGTCACTTAAACATTTGGAGGAGTCAAATCATAAAAATACCCAGAACAGTAGAGCTCACAGGGATGTTTAATAGTGAATGAAAGAAAAGTCCAAAGGAATAGGGGGACTTAAGGACTGAGCTGTGTGTCAATGGAAAAAAAGGTCATGTGGTCTGACGAGTCCAGACTGACCCTGGTCCAGAGGGATGGACTCATCAGGGCTATGAAGAGAGGTGGGTGAAGTGATTACCCATCATGCCTAGTGCCTACAATACAAGCCTGTGGGGGCAGTGTTATGATCTGGGGTTGGTTCAGTTGGTCAGGTGTGGGTTCAGCAACATTACAGGTCGACATAATGAGGTCAACTGAACCTGAATAAACTGAATAATCAGATCTTAGTCAAAACTGAATACAGTTATGGACAGATCTAAACGTTGTTACATTGCCTGAGCTTATCGAAACAATAGCACGGCAAATATCTTTCACAATTGAATCTAACAAAGTATTAGAGTTTTTTGTTTTTGGTTTTTTTTTTTTGGTGAAGCTGTGTATGTCATCTGCCATCCACAGGAAAACTCCGCTGTAACTTGCAAAGGCAGCCTCTATGCATGTTTATACAGGGTTTCTGTGGGGTCTTGAATTTACAAATCTGCTTTTAATACCTTTAAAAAAAAGTCTTTAAAAGGTATTAAATTTGATATGATAGGTCTTAAGTTATGTTGCCGTAAACTTGTTCGCTGTATTTTGTTTAAAATGTCCAAGCTGCAAAGAAAGTAACATTAGTCTACGTAGTTCCACCTGTTCCAACCTGACAATTTATAGATTAGGAACTAATTATTACTAACTTTGCAGCCCCCGGTCAGAAATGAATCAAGGCGTTGGAGTAAATAAATGCATTTTCCTAAATTCTAGGAGTCACAGTTTTTTTCCAGTATGGCTGTGAAATAGACTGTGAAATGGGCATTAAATTCTGTTCTAAGGAGTCTTAAAAGGTCTTAAATATAACTTGTAGAAACCTGTAGGAACCCTGTTATAACAATATTGTGGGGGTTTAGTCTCTCTTGAAGTGTGTGAGTGTGTTGTAAATGCATGTCTCCCTGCACTGTCCTGCTCCATTCGTCACATAAGGGCAAAACACCAGAGAAAAGCAGACGCACAAACTATTATGAGCTGTGATATCATGCCCACAGCACGCACAGAGGGCAGCAGCGCTTAATGTAGCTGTTGATCTTTTTAATTGTTAATCTATTATAGTGCTCTGGGAGTTGCAACCCTTTTTCTACTGTCAGTATCACATGTATTTTTCATCTTTATTCTCCTTCAACGGGTCCCCAGCAGCAATGAAGCGCCGTGTAATTATTTACAACAATAGGAAGCCACAGTTTAACGCCGACTTGATGCATACTTTACATCCACAAGGGCAAACACACCTAACACTGATACTCTGACTTGTTGAGATGAACAACAGACAATTAGTTTGGCGTTTGGGGCTGGCGTGTACAGTGTATGGGCTGTGTTATCTCCACCGGATGAGTTTAAAACATGATGGAAGAGGTGATACTGGGAACTTCTGTTATTATTCCATTATATAAGTGGATATTACTACCCCACCATTTATACCAAGAGCCCGTATTTGGAAAACAAGCACACCAGAAAAGACATATAATGTAGAAAAAGAGAAAGTGATCAAGCTTAACTGTCCAGGATAAATGGACAGTGAGCCCGTTTACACGCGCACTAAAACTCCGATCATTAAACGATTTCTGGAGTTTTCACATTATTCAAGTGATCATGTAAACAGTGTAATCTGATTATAAGAAATCAGATTAACGCCTGGATTTTTCCACAGTACTCCGACCTGCTCGTGCATGTATACCTGTTAATCTGATGTACTTTGTTCTGTTACATCTGCACATGCGCAAATGAAGTCGTAGAAAACGAAGTGACGCAGACGAACGTGAGTGCAGTAACAGGAAGTTTGAGTCAACCGTCACTACACATGTACAAGAAACATCTAAACCAGGGTTTTTCGATTATCGCTTTACTTAAGCGCATGTAAACGTGTCAGATCCGATCATTACAATTACCCGATTACTCCCAGTTGTCAAATTTAGACGGTCATGTAAACGAGTTCAGTGGCTACAGTTAGTTTAATTCTGTAAAATGATGGATTTATTCATTGGTATTTTATGTTGCATCTTTGACTTAATGTGTTTTACATTGTGGCCTTTTCAGTTTAATGATAATGAGCTTCAATCTAAAATATCACCACATTTACCATCAACATACATAGCATGCATACCAACATAACATGGAAACAGTCATTAGACTCACAGCATAATTGCCCAAGTCATATTTTTGGCCAAATTGTGATATTTGCATAAATGTTTTTAATTCATTTGTCATCATGGGCTTTGACCAGAAAAAAAATACGACTTAGGCAATCATGTTACGAGGCTAAAGATATGTAACATAAGTGTCATATTCTTATTCTTGTCTGTGGTGTGACATGGTGATATGTTGCAGTTTTACCATTAACTCGACACGCTTTTGTCACATTTCTACTTTCAAGAATATGAATGACACTTAAGCCACGGCCTGATGGGAGCATGTAAGGACATCAGCTAACCGCTCTATAAACCTCCCCAGTTCACATCGTCCTCATTGATCGTTTCGCCTCCCCGCTGGGCCCGAATGGTGTAGAGTGCCCGACTAACCCCCACTTTTCTCCGCTCAGACACAACACCCAGCATTTATGTCCAAGCAGTGATTTCTTTCCACTCCTGTTGTTGTTCTCTGTCTTTTAAAGTTCCCTCCATTTCTCTGCGTCTTCACTTCCAGCAAAAAAAAAAAAAAAAAAAAAGTGGGAGCAGATATATTTCACCGAGTGTAAATTCTGTCCGTTGTAATCAGATTACCGCCCGGTCAACTGCTGTAATCGTATCCTGTGCGCCGGTGACCATGCTTCCTCTTCAGACCCGCCCGTTGGCTGGCGAGGATCAATGCCGTCCGCGGCTCAGGGAGGAGATTTCTCCCCTCTGATGGGGCCAGTCGATAGGTAATTTCTCCTGAGATGTGTGGCGGCCGTTACAGTATTGAGCTGCTAAAACTCCCCGGGCTCGACCCCTTCGAATGGACTCGGTCGACAAGTATTGATGGACCTCACACATTAATGTAGACCTTCGCAATCACATGCTCGCAATAAGGCACAAACACACTCCTGAGCTGTGGTCAAGGCTTGAAGTCGGAAAGAAGTCAGAAAAAGTACCTCACATTGAGTCTCCACGTCGTGGGTTCGCGGATTCAAAGCCGTAAAGTCAAGTTTACACATTTAATTATGTTTGCGTTCATTTATTATACACCGTAAAAGAGTCACAGCTCAACTGGAATCAACTGCAAAGCCTTAGAACAGTGAATCATGTATAAAAACATCAGTTTTATTGAAGTCAAACTCCTCCAAGTAATAGGCATTTAACGTCAACACTGATGATATATAAGAGTTTAAAAGGCTGAAATATAACCAGTCCAAAGTTTTCACACACCTCGGTTTACTCTAAAAGGAAGACCTACACTTCAACTCCCTTTTATTTTACCACCATAATACAATCTTCTACTTCCTGTTGTGCAGAATTATCCACGTAATGCTCCAGATGGGGTTGTCATGCAGTGTCTTGCTGCTTTTATACAGACGGGTTTTGCAACTAATCAACAGAAGTCAGGGTCTGGAGGGAATGTTAGCGTCTACTGTCAATTTATTTACTGCACCAAAGCTGCAGCTTGTTTCTTGTCATTTGTTGTTACCTGAAAAAGGCCTTCACAGTAATAAGACTCTGAAATGTGCATTATTTTTTTACTGACTACCATTTGTGCTCTAAAACCTTTAAGATGAAATACTTCAGACTTGTTTTATAGTATAGATCAGTCTGTCTGAAATGGGGGTACGCGGAATTATTTTTTAAAAAAATGAATTAAATAAGTCATCATGTACTGAATACAAAATAAATAACGAGAATTAATGCTGAAATATAAAACACAATCATTACATTCACGAATAAGATTGATACTTTTGACCTTATTTCATTTCAATATCTTTAAACACTCGGAGGCCCCTCCTAAGCTTTGGTAACAATTTTAGAACATTTCTATTTTATATTATTCAAGAAGAGTTTATTTTAGTAATTATGTAATTATTTTTTGTTGATGAAAGGTTCATTTATTCATTACGGACCAGTTCAGTGATTTTTCTTACCAATGAAAAAGGGCATTTTTCAGTTTGTATTTTGCACACAAAATTCACTAAAAACTGTGTTATTTTTTATATATATATATTACAGTTAAATATATGTTGTTTGTTTACAAAGTTTTCAAAAATAAAAACGGCCAACCTCACACATTCTTAATGTACTGATTCTTAATAGAACCGGTGACATACGGGGCCGTTGGTCCTGTTTTTGTCCTTATCTTTGCAGCTCCATCCAGACGTGGTGACCTCCAGATTTTGGGCTTCTGTCTTCTCCACTGGTTATGTGGTTCTCTGCCCTGGGACAGTGTTCTCAATAATCCAACTCGGGTCCAGGAGGCCAAAGCCAGGTAAACGGTCTAACGTCCAGCTCAGATCTGCCATTATCGTGTATCATATGTGATCTGATCTGTCCTTAGAATGAGTCTCAGGAATGTTCATTTTCCAAATGAATTCACTGTGCTTCAGAATACCAGCAGGGATGTTTATTTATGTATTTTTTTTGTCTGTCACATGTGGTGACGCTGTCAAAACAATACACCTCAAAAGCTAATATAACAACATTTAGTCTAGTTATTTTATTTCATTTTTAAAAGGGCATCTGTTTTTACATGTCAGCAAAAAAAAAAAAAACACATTTTGTGTGAAAAAAAGCAGAAAGAAGAACAGTCTTATATTTTCTGCCTCTATTTGACAAATTGTTTTATTGACCTTAAACCATGTCATGTAAAGTCAGTCTCACCCATTATCATTCATTCCAATGTAGCACTGAAGGTGTCATATAGTTATCACCCATTACTACAGCTCAGTCAGCTGTATTAGAGCCAAAGTAACACATTTATTACATTTATTTTATTAGATGAAAAAATAATGATAGGGCTAATGTACCAAAAATACTGAATATTGTATTTAATACCTGTTGGATCCATAACATGAGGACAGACCTGTGCAGAAGTTTTAAATAGGTTTGGTGTTTTAGCAAGAGTATGATGACCTATTATAATGTCTGAATGCAGTTCTCAGTCTTTGGTAATAAAACACAACTGAAATATAGAACAGCACAAACTGACCGAAGTGTCCAGTATTCAGTGTGACCGTCCTTTGTACTTTAACATGTCTTCAACTGTTCGTTAGACATTATGAGATCTACTGAACTAACTTCTAATACACTGTTGATGATGAAGTTGGAATCAAATATTTTCACTTTTCACATGAAATGATTATGACAGTGTGATTGATTCTTGATAGATAACCTGTAACTGGGACTGGGTTTGGAATCGTTGTTCCAGGTCAAAGGTCATTACTGATGTGTAGAAATAGGAAGAAAAAGAAGAATGTTATTCTATACTTTATGGGCAACAATGTATTTAACACCAGGTTTCATTCAACAGTGTTCAATGTTTCTCATTGTTTAGGCAATTTTTTTCATGACACTAAATACTGACTAAAAGCCATGTACTTTATATTGTTGTTTTTTGTTTTTTTTTTTGTTTTGTATTTTAGTAAATAAATTGAGAAATAGATATTATGGTCAATGCAACTGTGTAGAAACAACATAGATAAATGTGGCCTAAGATTTCTGCACAGAACTGTATATATGAAAGCTACTATAACGGTCACATACAGTATCTTCTAAGAATAAAACGTATATAAATACTCTGTTCTCTGCTCTTTTCTCAGACTGTTGGAGAATCTGCCGGACTCAGTTCTGCAAATGTCAACCAGCAGAGTCGGAACAGGTAAGACAAGACCACAGATTAAGGATTAGAATAAGGCTGTATAGTACCATCTGAGTAAAAGAGGAAGAACCTGTATGTAATCTGTTTTAGTGGGTTGTATTTCTGTGATTATAGCACTAGTGGCTGAAAATACTTAGTGTGATTTTAACATTTCAGTGTTATTCAGGGCGGCTATTTTCAAAGACAAAAGTTGATGATGCTTCATCCACTCGATGCTTCTGACCCCAGACACTTTGAGTTTGAGCTTTAGATCCATGAGTCTGAAGGTTTATCGACGCCACATAGAAACGCCCCGTATGAAGGACTTTAAACTGAACACAGATACATTCACTCTACGGTGAATAATCACAGGTTTGATTATACAAGGGGAACTTTGAGGTCGCTCCAGGTCCTTTTATGAACTTAATGTTCATAAAACATGCTGTCAAAATACTGACACTTCAGTTGAAACAGAGTTAAAAGACATATCAAAGAATACATCTTTAAGTGTTTTTGCAGCATATTTGGATTTTTAGTCTCTGAATAAAGTCCTACATAAAAAAATATCCTATTTACACAATATGAAGTTTCCTATAAACATAATGTAATTAATAAGTGTATATAAAGACATCCATACATTTTAAATTGACATCAATGAAATTTACTCTAGGTATTTATATCAAATGATACAGGTTTCACATATATATATATATATATTTATTTATTTTTTTATTTACTTATTTTTTTAAATACTACAGCTCAGCAACTTGTTCTGCTTTTTTAACATTATGATCAATTGTGTTTTGGCCTCATGAACTGAACACCAAACACAATGAATTTCCTTATTATTTTACTCAGACTCTATACCATGTTATGAGAAGAGAAACGCTTTCACTATGACTGTATTAGAAGAAGGAAACGTGCAATCTGGATTTTTATTCAGTTAGAATCGTCCCCTGGTACATTTTTCTTCATGATTTTCAGAAGCAAAACCTTGATTAATCAAAGTCATTCAATACATTTCCCAGTTCTGCTCGATAGGATCAAAACATTTCCATAAAAGTGCTGAAGTTGTGCCCCCGGTCGTGGTCTCCGATATGAATAATCCACTTCATCTCTGCCTCTGTTACCTGAGGATCCACAAGAACTTTCTACCAATTAAACAGCTGTCCCATTGACATGCCTTTCAAAGTTGGCCGTGTTTTATCTCTCCTCTTTATAAGGAGAGGTCACACCTGTGTGAGGGCTCGGTGTGTGATGTATGGTCGGGCCCGGCAGCTCCGGCGCCGACGGGGCCCGGCTGCCCGCCACAGATAAGAGCCGGGGTATGCATCAACTAACGCCGCGTGTGTGAGAGCGAGATACAAGTTCCACAGCGGTGTGTGTCATACACGTCGTCTGGCCAGTGTGTGACGCATCGGCGATGACTGTGGATGTCACACACAACGCATATCCATAGCCGCGCACACGCCTAATCTACTGTGTGAGCAGAGATACATTACCAGGCAGTGTATTATCTGCACCGTGAGACCTTCAGGTTCATCCCGCTCACACAAATGATTTCAGGACCAACGCGCCACAGCTGAAGCCAGAACCACAGAAGGGTTTTAGACTTAACAAAACCAAGTAACACAGTGAAATCAGCTTCGTTCCCCCCAACGTTAAAGCTCATGGTGTGTAAGAATAAAGTAGAATAATAATAATGGTCAGTGATGATAAAAGCAACGGAATTAACTAGTAAACACAAACCACCAGGAAGTTAACCCTTAGATGTCTGAGTGTCCAGACCTCCAAAAATGACCCCTGTTAAAATCAATGTGTCATTTTCTCATGTTAAAAATAATCAGATGTATTATATTTTGGTCCACATAAGAATGATTTAATGTTTGAATGTTTTTTGTCATTTTTTAAACATTTTTGCTTTTTTTTTAATATTTAGAAAATTTGAAAAGCAATGTATGTACATATAT
>JAPQRQ010000008.1:5666823-5677970 GCA_037367365.1 Apogon talboti
CAGGCAGAAACCTCGAGCAGACCCCGGCTCCTGGTGGATGGTCGTCTGCCTTGACCAGCTGGGGTTAAAGAGAGAGGATAAAGCGAGAGAGAGAGAGAGAGAGAAAAGAATAATAGTGGCAGAATAATGGTCAGAGAACCAATTTTTCCCCACAAAACTCCACCTAGTGAATGAAAATGACCCCATATAAACTCTGGATGGTAGCCAGAAAATGCACATTTATACGATCAATATGAACCCAATTTTATCTAAATCAGCCTATTATTGTTTGATTTATATCCAAAAACTGATTTCCAACTAGAGCGGCCCCCATGTGGATGACTTATATAATACTCATAGAGAAGCTGAAATCAATAGGGGTCCCCTATGTTGGTGATCAAGGGAGAAGAAACCCACCCAAATCTGTTCATACCAAGGAGATCCGTTGGCGGCGTTCCAGGTACAACCATTATATTTAAATGGATTTCGGGGATATAATTATTTTTGACTGACATAAGATTTTCCTGTTTCTATGGCCCATTGCTAGGTTTGGAACATCATTTGGAGTTATTTATTGTGCACAAAGGCCCCAAACATTAGAGCCTCCTTAAAACAAACACCTCGTGCATCCTCTGAAACGCTGCCTCATATCTGACAACAGCCTGGTTCAACAGACGCCGGCGTCACCGCTGTCAGGTACGAACCGCCACTGCTTCCTCTGCTCCACAGGGGAGCTCTGCCTCCGTGCAGCGCTCATCACTTTCACTATTTGTTATTCCTACATGCAAAAAGCAATATTTCTGCGCGACCCCTCGTATTTGAGGGTCGCCGCCTGCCTCCCGTCTCTGTGGCTGAAGTGTGTATGTGTTTAATATCTTTTGAGTTGCATTGCTAGGCAACAGGCTAGGAGTTGTGTGACCTTGGGTTTACAGAAACAATGGCCGACAATTGACGGGGACTTAAATAGAAAGTGCTGAAGCTGGCTGGCTGGCTGCCGTGTTGGCGTGGTGACAATGAAAACGTGCCATTCTGACATGACGGAAGACAATAGTCAACACAACCCCCCCCCTTGTGAAGTAGACGTATGAAGAGATGACTGAGAAACCAAAAAAAAAAACAAAAACAAAAAAACATTGGCGTTGCCTTCCTTCGTCGTTCACATCCTCTCTGATTTGATCTGAATAAAGGCAGACACATTGAGAATTTGTTCTTTATTGCTTTTGTCCATAATCTCAAAGCAATAAGGAAGGCCTCGTTCAAAGGCTCAGGACACTTATTTCCCCTAACAGCTGAAAAGGGTTGATTTCTCAGCAGAGCACTTATCAGTAGGAAGTCTGAATGAAGAATAATGTAAGGGCATAATTTACTAAACCAGGGTTCCACACGTGACATTGTTCTGGCTCTTAAATGTAAGGATCTGCTACTTCCACGCTTTTCTGCGTTTAATTCAACCCTGGACATTGTCTGACAGGCACAAAAACTGCAGAGACCGAGGATACAAGTATGTACCTGAAGTGGTCATGTTAGTATTGTCCTGTTTTTACACTATATGTGGAAAAAAAAGTTATTTATGCAAAATGTCCAGTGAAGTTGAAGCGAACTTTTGAAAAGCCACTTAAATGAAAAGGTGAATTATGTGCATTTCCATGAACTTGTTTTTAACTCAATAATGTAAACTACTGTGTTGTGTTATGTGCAGGTATACTGTAGCTGTGGGCTACATGACATGGTTCTAATACAGTAAAAGAAGCAGAGCATTCTGTTGTCATTTTCAATCTAAAGAGGCTTGAATGTCTTTTTCCAAGAATGAGTCTATACGACCTGTTGTACCAGACGTGTTTTCACACTTTATCAAATATCTGAGAAGAAGCAGCAAACAGTTCATCAGTTCATTAAATGTATCAATTAAAACAACCACCTCAACCAAGTTTTTTTGAACGTTAGGTTTTTCAGAATTATTAATGTATAAGTCTATTCATTGTATGTTTTATCAGTTGGTTGAGGTTAAAATATGAAAAGTCAAAGTAGCCACTGTGCAGTACAATGGTCCCAATTATATGTTGTTACTGATCTGTTCGTGTGTTGCATTTCACTGATACTGTTGTACCTGTTCAAGGTTGTTGGTTGTTTAATCTGTAGTAATGCATCATATTCTATGGGACCATTGTATGTGTGTGTAGCATCACTGTCCCGTCAGAACCATGTGTCTCTAAAAAGTCACATTCTGAGCTCAGAAAAACAGGCCTCGTTTCAGCTTTGTGACATTTTTCAGAAAACAAAAGAGGGTTTGTAGAGTTTATTTGGTTTAAAGCTGTAGTGCGTGACACTTTTTTGGTGTCGTTTTGCAATAATTCTAGTATTACCTTTGAGCGTATTTTACCTTCTTCTGTGGTCCATTTAATTTTGTACAAGTGACACAGACTTGAGTACATCACAGGCATTTTCGGGTCTGGGTCTCAGTACAGACCGACAGCTGCAATTATTTATCATTGTTCATATTTCCTCCAACATCACTTTACTGCTCTACTCCTACAATGTGTAAAATTACAAAAAGGGTCTTCACTTTTATAGTGTCGTGATATTTGGTGTGAGAGAGGGCTGCAGAATCGACTGTATTTTTAACCCTGATCTCACCCGCTTCAGCTTAAAGAGGGATTCTATGCTTCAATGATCACATATTTGGAGAAACATGGCCCTCACTAGACAGAAAAGGTATAAAAAAACTAATGTGAGAAGTAACTAAAGCTGCCAGACTAATGTAGTGGAGAAAAAAGTATAATATTTGCCTCTAAGATACTGCAGAATAAAAATAGACTTCATAAAAATAGATATATTCGAGTAAATCCAATTCCATCACATAGAGAATGCACTTTTTTTTTTTTTAATGAGGAATCGTGGTTCTGTGACTTCGCAGGTTCATGTCTATTTTTTGCTGCTCTTTTTGTTTCTTTCGTTGACGACCATCTGTCCTAAAAGTACCGACAGTATCATTTTTCTCGATAAACCTCGTGTGAACATGACGACTGTTTGTTATTATAATGAGAGGGGGATGTCACATGCTGTAATGCACTGTGTCAGCTCTGGGTGTGGAACTGCAGATACACTTCTTCTGCTCTTGCGCGGCCTGAAAACACACTTTGAAGTGTCGCCATGTCTCAAGGGCCCTACCCACCGTGCTCGGCTCCCAGCAGGCAGCACTCTGGCAGCATCTTGGGATGTCTGGGATCCACCTCCACTTTGATGGATACGTTGTTTCCTGCACAGACAGACACAGGTGACATTTTTGCTCCATCAACAATCTGTACTGATCAGCATATAGATCAGACTGTGTCCTGTCTCTATGTGTGTGATATTTAATGTATGAATCACTATTCTCAAAGTCTCTGACTTGACAAAACTGTAACAAAAACTAAACTGGTTTGAGATTTAACTTTGATTTTACCCAGTTTCATCAGTACAAGTTTTAATTTTATTTTTACTCATTTCGTGAGAAAAGGTACAAATATTTTATGGGGAACAGTGTATTAAGTGCTAGCTTAAAGAGTCCCTAAAATTGCAAATTTTATTAAGCATTGCGTGATAAAATAATTTTACAGTCTTCTTAGTCAAATCTATAAACTACTGTGGAGCTGTCTGTCAGAAAAAGAGAAGAAAAAAAAAACTTGACAGTATTTTTATAGAAAAGTTCAACGTTAGTCTATGGGAGATGAGGTTTTTGGTGCGACCACTGGTGGCCATCAATGGTATTACAACTTTAAGATGGTTCTGCATTGGTTTCACTTTGGAGGTCATTGCCCGTTGGTTGAATCACTCTCTGGAGTGTATGTAAAGAGTAAATGCAACATTTTTTGATAGTTCTACCACCTATCTATGAGTAAAGACATTGAACAACCTGTTAACCGTGTCAGTCTCAGTTCTCCCAGTTTCACTCGTCTCATTCGAGACAGTTTCTCTGGTCGAGTCTAACTCTCGTCTGTTTTATCTTGTCATGTAGCAAGGTCTGCCTGAGTGACATGCACTACGCTGTACAACAAAGGGTTGTCTCTTGTTTTTCTTATCGTCCCATCCTCAGAGGTTGAAACATGATGCTGAAAAGGCCGCTGTGATGCAAAATAAAACAATCACTAATTTCAAGCAGCAGAATCATACAGATACAGATATTTGTGTTAAACTGTAGGAAGTAAAACTAAAATGTCATAAGAAAATTAACCTACTGTCAGTAGATTACTGATACCAGAAAAAAACATACAGTAACTACAAATTATTAAAACTTTAACCCATCAAAACTGAAAAACATCATTGATAATATTGTTTAAAAACATTTATAGTTTGATTTTCATAATAATCAGAAGCATCCAGTTGTGATCTTCATTGTGATTATATTACATTAATGTAATGGGCCAGAATGCAGGGAGGAAAATGTGTATATTTACAGAAGAAATAAATAAATCCTGCTGACATTGAATATGTAGTGACTTATTTCTGAAAAATACATTTGCTTGGTTTGAGTTCTGTGTGGGTCCAAGGTGAACCACTGCTTTAAAAACACTGTTTACCAAAGGTCCAATATTGTGCAAAGACGTACAGTATATTATATATTCATTCAATTACTTGAAAAAGCCGTGTTATATAAAGTGGATTTTAACATGGCTTTGTTGAATACTGGATTCTGATTGGACAATGATAGTATTCATGATTGGTTATTTCTGTAACAGACCTATACTACGCTAGAAATAAATGCAACCATAGAATTTATTCATAGTGGGATCAGATTTCTTTAATATGTGGCTGTATGTGGAAACTCTGTAGGACTTCGTTTTATAATAATGACTGGTTCACTGTGCATTTGATACAAGAGTGTAAATTAAATTGATATTACCCACAGATATATTTTGTTTTCATTCATTTTGCATTATTCTCTGTTGCACTGGTTTTTGTTTTTTTTTTCCTTAATTATTTTTAACTGCTAATTCCAGTTGGAGTAGGCATCTTCACATCTACCTCATTCTGTCTAAATTTTCAGACTTCTTCAGTCCATTTACAGCAGTGTCAGGTTTTTTTTTAGAAAAATCAAAGCAACAAGCTTTGATTTTTGCGATCTCAGTCTGGATTAAACTGAACCATCGTTCGAACCATCATTTCGGATGGTTTGGCGATATCAAAATAAGAAGAAAAAGAAACAGAACTAATTAAAATGAGGTAAAGTGACAACATGGCGACGTCAGATGCACTACTGTCTATAAACATAACAATGAACAGTTGTTTAGTCCATTCAAAAAAAACTGCAGTGTGAAAGCAAACCAACCAGATTGAATTTATTTATGCTTTCATTTGTTTTTTTATTTAATGTCACTCATTTGTATCTTCTTTGGTTATTTGTGTTATTGTGTTTGTCTCACCTGCACAATTCATTCTATTTTAGTCTTTGTTTTTCTGTTTTTATTGTGCAGACAAATAAAAAAAAAAAAAAATTAACTTTCAGCTGTGGAAAAGCCTTAGTTTTTGTTAAATGTGCACATTTTTCATACCGATGGCGATCCGTCTCATGGTGTCGGACCGGCTGGGTTTCTCTGGCTCCAGAATCCAGGTCTGGCTGTCAATCTCATCCAGGACGTTCCAGAAGTCTGAGAGGGACTCCAATACAAGCAGGAACTGACTGTGGAGCTGGTCCAGAGTACTCTACCAAAGCAGACCACAACGAGCACAGAGTGGACACTTAGTGGTTCTGAAGGAACAGAGGGGACGCTCTGAGAAACAACCTGTGTGTTAGTAAAAGCAACAGGGAGTGCACTGATGGCTTCAACATGCGTGTTTTTTCACCTTAACAGAGATCTGCAGTCGAGGCAGTGTAGTGTATCTTTAAAAGGTAAAACTCAACTCATATCCAATAAACTGTGCGGCTGCTGCTGTGCTGTAAAGTGAGAAAGAGGATGTGAAGAGCACTTTTTATTGTAGCTTCACTGAGCAAAAAAAAAAAAACATCATATACAGCGATATTCGGTAAAAACTCAGCAATTCAAAGCAGATTTAGAAAACTGAGAAGGGTACTGTGCTGTTTGTTTGTTTACTGCTGCACACTGAGTGCAGTAGCAGGAAAAAAAAAACACTTATTAGTAGTAAAAAAAAATAAGCATTTTTTAATGTGCAAGACAATTTGTTTCATGTTATTCCCACAGTGTCTTTCCTACTTTTACAGTACCTTAAAAATAATCTAATCAAATGTAAATAAAGAAATACAATGAAGAGCGATGCTGAGGAAGCAATTTTTGCATTCCAGCTTTACAATTTATAGGTTCAGTTTTTGTGCATGCTTACATTGTGTTTATTTAGTGTTAGGAGCCACTTGTTTTTTTGACATTTGCAGAGTTTGTTTCTAAGATAAAAGTGTCTAGTGTTGCAGCGGCTGAAGAGAAGCACTGAAGAACTCAGGAGTGAGTGTAAGTATTTTTGCAGAAAATCCAACACAAATCCTCTGTGTAGAAATCAGTGTGAATGCTGTTATCATGGATGGAGGCGATGCAGACCATCAGTATTTTTCTAATGGAGTGAAATGATCTGTGTTACTTTTCTAAGTGGCGGAAGGAGGCGGAGACTCAGAGCAGATAATAAAAAACACACCTGACATCTAGAAACTCGACATCTGAGAACATTATGGATTTAATGAACTTGTTGGGAAGCGTGAACTGGACGAGACGTATGCCGTTTGTAGGATCTGCTTCACTGGAATAAAATGAATTAAAACATGTACGTTGGTCAGTGTCTAGGAACATAAACACAGCGAACCCAACTAAGCAACAATCGATGAGGATGTTAACTTTACTGGTCAACTCCGAGTGTTAGGAGAATCACCCTGTTGCCTGTGTCTGTACTGACCTTCACAGCCAAGGATTTACTTTATTCATTGTAGAAATCCTTGGGTTTCACAACCTGTTGAGCCCTGCTAGTGTTACAGCTGCGCTCTACAACACCACCAAAGCCCAGGTAACAGAATATAATCTGTAATAGATATGCCAGCAAGTAACACGTCCGTCCTGAGAGCTATTAAATAAAAACACAACTGTATTTTTATTGATTACAGCTCCACTTCAAATGCTTAATGTCTTTTTGGTGGTCACAGACTGAGGTGGCTCACACAGATACTGTTATGGAACAGTGCAGCCGTATAGTCATACAGTCAGTAAACAGTCCATAAACATCTGGACAGTGACACGTCCATGCACCACATATTGAGAATTCCACTGAACGACCACCAAATGCAAATTCAATGTTCGGAATTGGCTTCATATCTTTTACCTGCTTGACTGGTCAGAATAACCGGAGAACAGAACACATCTGGACATGAAGCTGAAGATCAGTCAGTTGTCCAATTACTTTTGAGCCTCTGGAAATGGAGGGACTATGTATATTAAATAATTGTAATTCTTAAATGGTTAACACAGTATTTTTTGATGAACCACTTGAATTAACCCATTAACACCCAGTGCTACTTTTGTAGCAGTTCCAAAATATTTTTTTTTCTCCATATTTAAATTTTCTTGCATGATTCATCACCATTTATTTTTATATTATCCTCCATATTTTGCATTTTTTCAGTGAAAATCAGGTATTTTCCTATTATTTCAACAACTACAACACACAAACATCCTGTCCAATCAAATGAAAGTTCCGAAGTTTCAGGAGGTAGGGAAAAGGTAAATGAACTTCACAACAGCGGGAGACGTAAAGGAATTAGTAACGCGTGTTAAGTTTTACTTTGCGCATACCCATTGTGAAGGACGCGCGGCACGGACCGCGCAGCCCCGTTTGAGTGTGAGGGGGAGGGGCCAGGCACTCGGGGAGCGTGCAGGGCAGAGCACAGCAACACAATCTCTGTGCAGCAAAAAAAGTTAATATATTGGCTACATATTGACCAATGTTGATTAATCGGTAATACGCTATAATCGGCCGATTTTATCGGTGGGCCGGGTTAATCGGTCGGGCTCTAGTCCAAATGGGTCATATCTGATGACCATGAAAAGATGAATAACTGCATTTTACACCAATTGTTTCAACGTATAGATAGGTTTAGTGGTTAAGACGTTGTTAAACATTTTAGATCAGTAGATGCTTTTGGTCACCAGTGGCTGTTTGGGTCTTTATGGGTTAAAGCTAAACATCCACAATTCTATTACATCTTGATGTTTGGTTTCATTTGAGCTGTGGTGGTGTACAGCGGCAACATTACTAATTTTGCGTCACTGGGTTATTTTCCCGTTTGTTCATTGTGCAGTATTACAGAAAATAGAAGATGCTACCATTAATATGCATTGTGAATTGTTGACAGGCTAATTATAATGAAATCAAATTGTGAGGCCAGTGAGTATTCACACTTCTAGAACTGATTGCGATAATTTTGAACAAATCATTCAGCTTTATTAATAACTTAGTTTATTTAAAACAAGGTCAAATAAAAAAGATAATTGAGCAAAGTCAAGCATACAAGTGTTAACATTTAAGTTAAAGCTAAAAGGATCCACCATGCAACAGAAAGCAGGATAAAAAAAAGTACATTTTTTAAGCACTAATTCTATGACTTCAACATTTACGTTGAAATACCACATTAAGAGGTTGCAAGTGAACTAAAAGTGCAGATAGTACTTGACAAGTTGGTAAAAAGTGAAAAAAAGCTAAAGGCACAGACACACACACACACACACACACAGGGAGCTGATAGAGGTGTGGGAGAGCAATGCAGATGGAATGAGAGGGAAAAAATTAGGGGAAAAAATGAACCAAAAATTATGGGTCATTGTGCCAGCACAGTGCACACAATTAAGCATCGTCCAGGTGCTGAGAGCCTCGGCAATTACAGCCCAATTAATGCCAGTGGCATGATTACGGTTACAGCTCAGGATAACTACGCTAGGCCCGGTTCAGAAAAAGAAAAAAAAAAAGAAAGAAAAAAAAAAAGGAAGAAGAGCTGGTAATTGAATTCCTGCTGTATCTAAGAGGGGAACGTGAGGCTTAAAGAAAGTGTGAAAGAGGCTGAATCTTAGCTGAGATTTGCTCCTTGGCCAACTCAATCAGTCCTCTTTATCTATTTATGATATCTCTGAATGACCTCAATTTAGCTCTTGAAAGCAGCCGGGCTGAAAGACTTCACTCCTCCACATGTGAAGCCACTGTTTTAACCTTGTTTTCTGTCGGTTTCTTTTCTTACTCAGAAATGTATAATTTATTAAAGAAACTGAGAGGAAATGATGTTTTTTTTGACTAATCTCTTCCCTCATCCTCTACATTTTTTAAACTGGAAAGACACAACACCTAATCTGACATTTTACTGCAACGATTTTCAGCCAAATAGAAAAGACAATGCAGTAAAGGGATCATTTAAAAAGGTACGAGGTAAAGCAGCCGAGGGTAACATGATCAGTGTGTTAAATCTATTTAAAACTATACAGTGATTATATGATGGTTCTACCTTCAGAACATACTAGATTATATATTTCTGAGCTGTACTCAGTGGCCATGCCCCTTAATTCTGTACATATTTAAGATTTAATATATTGTAAATAGGTGATTTATTTAAGTATGCATATCAGTGCAGTTGTCAACTTGGCCTCCAAACTGTTTTATGTAACAGGCTGTAAATTTCTGCTGTAAAATTCGTCATTTTCATGTCTGTCCGCTTGTCAAGTCGGATGTCATGGTGCTGTAAAACTCATTTGCAGGTCCTAACTCAACAAAGTGGGGCCTACCTCTTCATTTTACAACTTCATTGTTTACCAGGGGCTTAGACGGGAGTAAATTAAATTATTAACTAATACAGTGATTATTGTCATTTTCCATACTGACTGTTTTTGCAGGAGATGCAGTTTGCAGGGACATATTTAGGAGATGGACACAGCAGAATTATTACTGAATAAAATCATGAAATGAATCTGTAGACACTGATATTCTTTTACTTTTCATGTTTTTATTAATTACAGTTCAAGTCCCTGGTCCATTTACAGCAGTGTGTACTGACATAAATGATTACTTTACCTTCCTCTAAACTCTACAGCAGGTGAATCTATAAAGACCCAGTTGTGGTTTGACAGAACCAGTGGGAACTAAGGTTAGTTGGCTAAAGCAGCAGCATGAGCAAGCATTGTTACATCTTGATGAACTGATGACTCTCGTCTTTGTCATGTCATGACATTTACAACCACTTCCATATAACACATTTCTTTTACTTTCATTAGAAGACTACTACAGAATTTAATGCCCATTTCACTGCCATACTGGCAAAAATTTGTTACTCTTAGAATTTAGACCAGAGGCTGCAATGTTAGCGATAACTGGTTCCTAATTTCATTATAAATTGTTGGGTTGGAACTGAGTCCACTAACGTTACTTATTTGCAGCTCTGACATTTCCCAGACACATTTAAACAGCGAACAAGTTTATGGCAACATAACTTAAGACCTACCATATCAAATTTAACACCTTTTAAAAAACTTTTTAAAATACTAAATGCAGATTTGTCCATTCAAGTCTTTTAAGACTTTTTAAAACCCCACGGGAACCCTGTAGTAGTTTTGTTGAGTTCCACCCCTCAGTCTTCCCCATTTCTATCCATCAATTGCCCAAATGTGATCACTTCTGTCTAAAAAAAAAAATAAAATACACGACAGTGATGGACAAAATGCAACCTCAAAGCATCAATCAACAGTCCACACACTAAGGATACTTAGACTATTTGAACAGAATCTATGGTCTAAACATGAAATCCCTAGACGTGATTTGTGTAAAACTACTCCATAACTGAGTACACCCATGACGTGCATGTTACAGCAACTAATGTCATGAGGCAACATTCACAATTTTATTCCCAACTTCTTTTGATTTGTGAGTATGTGCAGTTTTGGTTGTTAAAAATCACCTTTGTGTAGTCCGTGAGCACAAAAGGACGAATCACACACACACACACACAGAGGTTTATTTCCCTTTCCATTCTAGTTCCACACAAATACACAGAGTGGCACGTCTTGGCCCTGCAACAGAGCAGGCAATAATTACTCATTCAAATGAACACGTCAGGACTGCCGACAGACAGGCCCTTCCCCCCGCCACACACCAACACACACACACACACACACACACACACACACACACACACACACACACACACACACACACACACACAC
>JAPQRQ010000008.1:5688717-5721194 GCA_037367365.1 Apogon talboti
ATGTAAAGTGTCATGAGATAACTTCTGTTATGATTTGGCGCTATATAAATAAAATTTGATTTGATTTGATTTGATGAAACGGCCATACAATAAAAATTTTTTTGCAGATTTTTTTGCATGTCTCCATGTGGACAGCCCTAAATAAAGTAATAGGATATGTGGTAACATGACGCAAAGCATTTAATCAGAACAGAACTTTGTGACATGCACACAGTGGTTTCATCCACAGTGAGGATACTAAGCCTGATATGGTTGATGCTCTGGGGATTTTTCACAGATTGTTCATCTTTTCAACCACTTGAACCAGATTGTTATAGTTGATAACAATAAGACTTACACGACACTCAGCAGAGACAATAAGCAGTTTAGACAAACTAAAATTTAGACAAAAACTAAATAAAACCACTACTAAACAACACAACCAGAGCTAAAATTCAGGTAAAACCATATTAGTTTTGTTTTATTCATACCACTTTATCCCAGTAAAAAGGATTACGATAAAGGACCTTTAATAAACAATGTTTTTGTAAATCATAACTGATGTTAAATTCTTTTATTCTAGCTTGGTCTGCTCCTGCAAATCAAGGTTTTCCTCATAATTAAAGAATCAGTTTGAGAGATTAATCAGTGCCAACAGGATGATTTCCAAGAATAAGTATCTGCAGGACAAGGTTAGACTACTGAGGTGGAATTACTGACCGAGGCTCAAAATGAATAAATGATTAGCAACTACAATTTCCCAGATTCTTTATGGTTAGTTTGATGTTCAACTCCAGATTTCTTGATTTATTAATTTAGATATCAATTATTTTGACCCCAATTCAACTCAAAACAGTTATCCAGTTTCTAATAAACTCAAAAATAGTTAATTCTCAACAAGTGACGATATCAGCCTATTAATCAGCTGTCAGCTTTTTTCCTGTTTTGAACTACTGATATTATTATAATGCAATTTAATGGCGCACAGCTAATGTTTTTAGATGTTCATTGCACAGAAAGCTTTGACACTGTGAAGGAGTATGCAATGTGTTACTGCACAGGTTTCAGAAACTGTTTGATGAATACATTTAAGATGTTGTTTTCTCAAATTCTAATAAATGTCTAAAGCCAGCGCAATAATGAGTATGGTTCCCATTACCATGAGCAAAGAAGTGCGATCCAAATCTATAATAGACAGAAGGAAAAGCACTGTACAATGCAGCGTTCTTCAGAAGGGGCAGCTACAGCCTTAAAAGTAAGGTGTGTTGAAGCTAGTGGGTGTGAAGTATTAAAGAAAAATGACTGACTGCCATACAAGTTTTAGAACGACAATAACGTGTTGTTCAGAAACATTATTTTCAGTTGTGTTTTGTACCACATACTTTAAGTGGTGCTATCCATTTCATTCTGTATTAACCAGTCAGGCCAGACTTCACATCAGCCAACTTTAAGCCTCAGTTCACAAACGGTATCGACAGTGAAAAAGTATCAGTGGTGCATCTCTGACACACATCTCCATCCCCTCTCCTCTGGGGTCTCACGCCCATGATAGCAGGGACTAGCTGCCGCTCCCACTTGGCCATGATGGAAACAGCGTGACAGTCAGACGTCCTGCTGGGAAGACTGATGAGAGCATCCCATTTGCAACTCCACAGCCAAGTGAGCTGCTTCCAGACAGCGCACATGCCACACATTTGTACTCAAGTGTGTGTGTCTACGCATATGCCTGAGTTTTTTTTTACGTGCCAAATACATGATTCAAGACAGATCACATACAACTACATGTAGCTGCATTCATTTTAAAGGATGTTTTTAGAGATGGGAGTACCCACATTGCGTAGACATAAGAATGCTTTCCTGACCACAAATGTGTTCAGCAAGTGATCTTGGTGTGAGTGCAACACTGTCTGGCTTTGGTGAAGTGGTGTAGCTGCCTCCGTTGAACTTAACTGAATTATACCACTGCTTTACATCACTTAACAGACTTGCTGTCATGCTCAGAGTGAAGACTGTGGACATGTCCCCCCCACTGCTCACTGTTATCGCATATCGCGGTGTCCTACTGTGGCTGAATTCAATTTCACTTTAATTGAATTGTGCAGTAAACACTAGTAATTGATGTTAACAGTGAGGTTCTGCGCCGTAGTACATGTTCAGAGGGTGAAAAAGTGCAGCTATCTGCAGTTCTTTAGTTTCCTAAAGACTTGAGAATTTGCGTTTGAGGGTCCACATGTATGTTCATAAATCACCTGCACTTACTCTCTCCACGTGAAGCAGAGGGAGCTACTAAATACAGAACTGCAGCAGGTACAACTCAGCAATGAACAAACGCAGATTTCTTTCTATATTTGCAAGATTTCTGCAAGTCTTTAAAAAGTCTATAGTGTCTTAAAATAAACAGTCGGGTCAAAAAAAGTTCCACATACAGTATTTCAGTGGCTCATCTTTAGCTAATTACATGATGCATTCACTGTGGCATCGTTTATATTATGCACTGCTTATAGAACGCCACAATAAAAGTCACAACATTTATTTACATCAAGTCCTTTTTGGCCAAGATCTTGAATTGATAATGGCGAAATCAGACCAGTGCAGTAAGTCTGCCCCATCATATCCCAAAGGTTCTTAATGGGGTTCAAGTCTGGACTCTGGGGGCCAATCCACGTGCTTGCCAAGACAATTCCAGTTGGCGACCGGGCCGTGTATTGAACAGTACATAGTATTGGCATAATAAAATGCCTAAAATACCTTAGAAAATTCTTTAACAGCCTGTTTCAGTTGTCATTTCCCATTTACCAAGTTTACATTTAACTGTACTTGGAGCCATTTTGTTAGAATGAAATGATGTAAAGTGAATACATCCCATTAACTACGACGTGAATAAAATAAAACGGTAAACTACTGCGTGAGTGCACTGAATTACTTCTCACTGTTACTGAGTTATTAATGTTTTATTGCTAAAGATGCTCACAGAAGGGGTGGATATGCAATGCACAGAAAGTTACATTGACTGAAATTGTTCTGATTGAGAGTTATCCATCAGCAGAAATTAGATTACTTCTAAACAGCTTAATTTATTTCATTCTCACCATGAAATGTGTTTTTTGAGAAATGTTTTTATTGATCACACGGTAAGAGAACTATCTTAATCAAAACATAGCAGCATGTGAAACTAAAATAAGTTATTTTTTTCTGTTAACATTAATTTGGTTTAATATGTTGCAGCTTCAGCTAGATGTGGCTCAAATCAGTGCATTTAGCCAGAATCCTGTACATCCTGCTGAATTTTAATTGGCCAGTGTAACATAATCGGTACAAATCAGATGTTTATTTTACCATTATTGTCAAGTAGGAAAGAAACAACATGTGTGCTTCTGTTGTAATTCACTCGACCATATTAATCTGAAAAGGCCTCTTGAGATGAATCATCTGATTTTCAATGAGGTCCTTAAAGAGAAGATGTATCTACAAGTGTTACAATGACAGGCTACTGTTGCAGCACCACTGGATGAATTGGTGCTGTATGTAAGCGTAAATAGTTGTATAATTTGGCTTAGAGTGAAAACCAAATGATAATCAAATAATTATTTCCCCTCAGTGAACATCACGGTAATGTTTCCTTTCCCTCTTACGTGGTCCCAGGACACTCCGAAAGTCATTATCAGGCAGAACTGCACACTGATGGAGCTGATTTCTCCATGATCTAATTATCAAAACACAGTCATTCTTTCTTTTTTCTGCAGAAGCTGAGAAATACTGCACCCCAAAGCATAAACCCCTCAAAACAACTTATTGATATACTTATTGGCAGTACTTAATATTTTTCACTTGTCCATTTAGTATTATTAACATCTGGGAATTAGTTTTATTATGAGGAACTGTATGTTTTGATTTTCAGTGAGTTATGAGGAAAACCTTGATTTGTAGAAGCTTACAGAGACACAATGAAATAAATCAGAATTCAATTATGAACAATATTTCAATTTGAGTGTATTTCTATGGATATCAAGAATAATGCACGATTTTGAAACTTGAACATAACATAACATGAATCCCCGTACACACAATGGACATTTAAATGGAAGCCTTTTGCAATTACATAAACTGCACAGGGTGGCATTATGATTCTAACAGCAAGTCCATTGAATTGTGCAACTCCACATGACATCCTATAAAATAAACAAAATAACAGTGAATTAAAGGTCCTGTATTGTGCAAAACCATTTACTTCTTGAAAAACATGAACGTAGCATTGACTTGATTCACAAACATGATTTCCCCTGCATTTCTATTTGGGTCTGTTTTGTGTTGCATTGGTTCACTCTTCTCAGAAATTACAGCAGAATCTGCATATATAGATGAAAAAACCTGGACAGAATCATTCCCATACAAATTCTGTTTACAGATTTGCTGATAGTGTTCACGTAGCATGCTAATAGTATTCATTCCACACCTGTAATTTCAGTTTTGCTCGGTGAGTGGGTCAATAATGCAAAGTCACATGATGTCCCCATATTGCGGCAGAATCACAGCGGGTCGGACAAAAGAAAGTTTCAGAATTTCCACCACTTTTTTGTGATTAATAAACTGCAGTACTGGAGGCAACTATCATGCTAATGCTGCATTCATCTCATGTCATTTCAACCACAGCTATTAACAGTTGAGTTGGAAAAGCCTGTAACTTCGAGTCAAAGATATTCAGTATTTAACACAATTCCATACACATATAACCTAACTGGTACCAAAATATCTTAATATACCTGTGTGAATTTGCAACTATCAAAAGTTTAAGGTGTATAAAACTTATCACTTAAAAATTAATACCACGCCAGCATGGATATTTTTCTAAACAGAAATTTTTTTCCACTATTCTATTCATCGATCTACTGCAAGTCATACACTAATTTACTGTATACAAGTGGATTTAATATTTCTTTGAGAAGTATTCTTAAAAATATTTTTTGGAACCTAAAAAGCCATTTACTTGTAAACGAGAAGCTCAAACATAGAGAAATTAAAGCAATTTTTTCAAAATATAAGCATTGGTGTGGATGGGGTTTCAGTGTTGGACTTACAGACGGCTGATAAATTAAAGGTCTGGCTAAATAATCATCTGCATTTCATGATCAATTTGACCTGGATAGACATAGTCACTATAAGCCGTTTCCACTAATAGTTTTAGCTACAGTGTTATTTTTCATTCATGACAATAACCCCACAATGGAGCTCGTTTCTCTTTCTGTTTTCCCTTGTTTTTTTATGAGAACTTCTCAAAAAGAAACATTTACTCAATGTATAACTTACATATTAATATTTCACTTTTGTCCCTAGAGGTAAGATTAACATGCCTATGTGTGGAGCAGTTATATATGCACATATATGAGGAGGACGTGGCTATATGGAGCAGTTCTGCTTGTTTTCTCGGCGCCTAAACTGATAGGAGGGCCAGCAACAACACCGCACAACATTAACAAATGGCTCTTAATGACTTCCTTATTTTTAGTTATTGAGTTATAGTTAAATCCAGGTCACATTTAATAACGCTGACAGGCCCAGCTAATACCGCCGTCTCCACTCATCATCAGAGATGGGTGGAAAGGCGGGGCTAGTCGCAGATATCTATTCTCCCCCAGCTCGGATTAAGCCTTGACTACTACACTCATTTTCCACTTTCCTATTAATGACCACGGCTACAATTATGATATTAGCAAAATGCAAATGGCTCTAATTGAAGACTCTCAGGTTTTAATAGGAGAAGGGAGGGAGGGGGGTTGAAGGTATGCTTTATGCTGGAAATGAGACCAACATCATTTTCAGTGTCGTGTTACGGTTAGGAGGCATTATACACAGCGGGCCTCAATCTCCAAAGCACTCGAGATTCGCTTAGCGTCTTAATTGGTATGGGCCATGCTAATAGCCACCAGGGGTTTTCAACTGTAATTCTGTCTGCTGATTGGCCAGGTAAGTGAGTCTTTCTCTCTCTCCTTCTCTGGCTGTCTCCATTTCTGTAGTGTGGTCATCCTAATTGGCTGGAGATGGCATACCATGTGTTAATTAATGGGAAATGAGGTCAAGTAGGTCAGCCGCCATCACTTAGTGGCCCCAAAGCGTGGCCCCCAGAAGCTCCGGGCCTCATTACGGACACAGCTGGCTCTCCAACGTTCACAGCCTTTTTTTTGGTGTATGAGCAGAACGTCGTCTCTTCTTATCACAGGGTTATCACTCTGTCACAGTGTGCTGCTGCTCTTTGGAGGCCACATGTAGCAGCGCTCTGACAGCAGGACTCTGCAGAACCAGCTGGGCCCGAGGTCGAGGGATCACATACTTTCTAACATGGCGCTTTTTCTTCAGATTTGCTTTGGTTACATTATTAGGCCAGCTAATAAATTACTCCTATAATCGTGAGATGTAAATGCAATGGTATTGGGATTTACACAGTTACATGTGTAAATAATGAGGATGCCCTGGTTAGCACAGTTACTGTAAACTAGGATAATAAATATACATTGGTAAAATTAGTATCTGTTGGTGTGTATTTGATTTGCTGTCCTCTATTTCCTCTCTCACCCCTTGTGTACACATCTTCATACAACACACCATACATAGACACAGGTGACAAATTAAAGGAAAAACCTAGTGGGTGCAATAACCAACCCTATTGTTGTTTTCTTTTCTACCTCATTGGCCCCCAAAGTTCTTTCCCATTAACTGCATAGACTGCTCCATCATAATCTCATGGTGAATCAAAAATGTTGTGGCGTCTGACTTCTAACAGACAACTTGTATATCTATCACAGATGGCTGTGATTTGTAAACAGAGCAGAGCATTTCTTCATTTTCACACTATCTGTGCTCACCCAGGGCTCGTTGTCAGCTTTATGCTTCAGATCAGCAATCTACTGAGGTGTCACAAAGTAAAATAAATAACACATTATATCATAAGGTGAACGGTAAGTTTCATGGGGCAGAACATGGAAGAAATTTATATTGCAAAAATAAGCTTTTAGCTAATATCAGTAACAACTTAACAAATAAGTCTCCTGTCTGTAAAATAAATTATTACCAACCTGCTTGCCTGGCAACATTAATGCTTCAAACAACCCATACTGCAATGAGGAAAGTATTTATCTCTCGTCACTGACTGAAATCCAGTGGTTTTTTCCCCCAAAAAATTAAGGTCCCGTCAGGCACAACCTGAGGCTCCCTGTTTGGAGGTTCCATGATTATGTATTTGAGCTAACATGTGGATACACGTTTTGGTGCATTTCAATAGACTGCACCGTCTCTGTGGGCTTGGCGCCATGCCCTTTGGTCAGTATCTTTGACCCTTTAGCTCACGTATCCACTGAGGTTCCAACTCTTTGTTTACATATCAAAGACTTGCAAACACCACAAGCTTTGCTAAAACCTGCAAATTTTTGGTCATCATACAACTTGGTTAAAAAGACTCCACCTTGGCAAATCTAAGTGGTGCTAGGGACTACCTGTTAAAGGTTTCCAAAAAATAAGTGGCACAAATGGTGGATCACTGATGTAAAATACAGTATATGCCATCAACAGAAACATGGAGCTGCAGATTCTAAATACACAAGTAATCTGAACTAACTGCTAAATTTTCTTATTTGACAACTATCTTGAAATAGTGGCCTTATTCTGAGGGTAATTTTCCACAAGTAGGCCTATATTATATGGCCTATATATAGAAAATAATTTACCCTAAATCAATTAACACATATATGAACTAAATGTAAAAAGTATCAGTGGTTTTTGATTATTTAGTGATTACTTTCTTTGAAAGTCAGTTGACATTAGGTATTAAACCTTTTGTCATTACTAAGTTAAAAAGTCATATCGGCATTACTCAAAAGTTTCATAACGTGAAAATATTCAAATGAAGAACATGCATATCAGTATCAGTGTTGTGGCATATTCTCCCACTGAATTGCCGGTGTGTAATCTAAAAAGTCGCACGTCTTTGTTCAGCTCAGTGTAAAATAGAGTAAGAACTGTAATTCCTATTCATCAGTGCTGAAAATGTTGTTAGTTTCTTTCTAATCTTTCCAAACACTTGACAAGTCAGCGGCTAAGACTCCTTCAAAAGTTTCTGGTTCCCGAGTCAATGCTGTTGCCCTCAGTGGCCCACTTACTTGTCCCACCCGAGGGTCTCCATCTCTGAGATAAGCTGAGAGTAATACTGAGGAGGCGGGATGGAGCGACACTCAGGGCGGCTCTTCAGACCCACTTCCTGCAACGACGGAGAGAGAGTGCTTCTTATTTTAAGCCCAGATTATTATTCTGCACATCGCTCAGCAACTTTGTCGCTCTGCATCATCGACATCTTCTTACTTAAAACCATAATATAAACACAGGAAAAACTGAATCAGTGCCAGTAAATCTTCTGCCTATGTCTAGTGGCTGCAACACTTTTCATTAATCTTACAGAATATACAGAACGTGTGTGTATGTGGGCTTCACAATCAACGCTATTGACAGTGCCTGAAGGTTTCTATTTACTCGGTATTCATAAACCAACAATGTCAAAGTGACCGTGCTAACCACTGTGTCATTCCCCTCCTTACCATGACTGTCTTCAGCTCCAGAATGAAACTGACAAGATCAGCCGACTGCTGTAGCCTCTGTGAGGAGTCAAACAAGGGAAAAAAGACATCCTTGAATGGGAGGATAATGAAGTGACACTGCCTATTTTTTCTCCTCTAGCCAGCCATTCAAATCAAACACAGTGTTTGTGATTAATGGGGGCTGCCACCAGCTTTAATAATTAATGATAGCTTAAAGGCTGTGAAAATAATGAACTTTGCAGCCCGGGGTGAAATATCAATCTCATCCAAATAACCCTGAGGGGCCACATAACAAATAGGGACATTTTCCAGGCGATGTTAATTAAACAGTGAAAAATATTTTTCTCTGCTTCTGAGTGAGGCGAGCCTGATGGGTGACAGAGAGTACAGGAACAGGAGTACAGGCGGGCGGGCGAGACGCAGCCGGTACAAAAGAAGACAAAATGACATGGCCAAAAACACAAAAACACAAAACAAGCAACATGACCACAGTTGGAGACACAAATCAAAGAAAAATATGCTACAACAAGAAGCAAAGTGCATGTGTAGTTTACCTGTTTGACTATGTGTTCATATCCGCGCAACAAGTGTTTTAACTGCCAACAGCAATGCAGCCTAGGAGGGCAAAGTTACAAAGTTAGAAGCATTGAAAGGTACATTAAAAACACATAGGATTCTTAAGAACTGCTGATCAAATGTTTTAGGACTACACCTTTCCTCACGTTTATATTAGCTACTTTCTACAGTACAATATAGTCCAAGTAATGCTTCATAGTGTGGAGGTGACACTATTCCCTGGGGGTGACCTGCTTAAACTTAAAGAAAACTATGAAAATGAGTGTCTGAAAACATCTGATCGACAGACTTACCCTAAAACGAAGGTAATACTGTGGTTTGTACCTGGCATGTTTCAGCTGGTGATCTGGAGGAAGTATTATTCTCATTCTGAAGTCTCGCTCCTGGGGTAAAAAAAGGTCATAACAGGCACAATTAAAAGGCAATATTATAGGTAAGTTATACTTAATCTTGTAAGAGTCAAAAACAGTGACTGAGGAAGTACAAAGATCCTTTACTTGGGTAAAAGCAGGAATTGTTCTATGTGTTTCAAGTGAAAATCATGCATTCAAAACCTTGCTCAACTAAAAGCACGGATGAAATTAACATCAAAATATACATTATTACAACACCTGACAGATCTTAAAATATTTGACTTTTTTGCCTCCACAAGCACAACAAATATCAGATGAATTGATTTTTAACTTTAACCTTTACTTAATGAGCAGGATAGACCTTGTACATTCAACAGAACCACACAGCTGTTTCCTAAGTCTCATCACCATCAATTTACCCAAAACGACACCTGACATTGATCACATATGCAATTTGACTTCTCCTGTGAGAGAACAGGATTGTGTGACACTGACAGTGAAATTTCATCCATTTCATGGTTATTTTAATGGCCAATTTCAGATGAAAACTCTTTAATATGCCAAGTGTTCTAGTAATTTTGGCCACCATTGTACATTATGGGATTTCAGGCAGTGTGATATAATAAAACATGTATATATTGTGTGATTAAAGAAAACGTCCACTTTAAGGAAATATTTTTTGTCATTTGAGCACAAATGCAGGCACTAAATTAGTTTGAAGGCAATATAAACAGACTTATGTTTTAATATTAATATGAATCTGCAAAGCAAACTATTTATAAATATAGTGGAGGAACAACTACCAAGTTTTCTCTGAAATGCAGTGGAGAACTAGTGTAAAAAGCACAGTAAAATAGCCATATTAAGTAAAGTACAAGTATCTGAAATGTGTACTTAAGCACAGTACTTTTATAATGTCTACTCAGGAGACATCTGCCAAATCCCATTCAGAAAGTACACAATATAAGGATTACTAGCTAACTAGGAAAGAATTCTATGAATAAAAAAGTTATTTTACATAATATCTGAAATTAAGTGTCAGCTTCTCAATTCGGCAATAAAAACTGGCAGTAAATAACCACTATCTCCATTTTCCTCACTTGAATAGTAGCAGCAAGTTATAAATACAAGTTGACAGGTATGAATTTTTACCTGAGCCGAATTAAACTGTGACTCATACTTATTATTAATATTTGTGTGGTTGTTTTGTAGCGTGTATGTGTTATTGTCAATTGGAATAAATGTCTAATTTCATTACATTTCTGACCGCAGTTTGGGGAAAAGCTTTTTACACCTTGAAGAGCAGCTTCCTGTTACCTGGACCGTGATGAATCCGTCGTAGACTGTTTTCTCCTTGTTCAGAGGTAAAAACAGAGGGTTGTCTTTGATTAATAAATCCTCCATCTTTGTAAACTTTTAGCTTCGTTGTGACACAAAGTGGACGCTTCCTTAGCTGAAGTTAGCACGCATGACAGGACAGACACGGAGTAGTATTAAACAGATGACGAACTGACGTGAGCTGATGTCAAGGTTAAATAATTCGACTGTAAATACGTCGAGGTTACTTTAACGTAATTTTATGTCTGTAAATAAAACAGAAAACTTCGCGTGGCGCCAGGAAATACAAACGAACCACGTGTCTTTGATGCATTCACTGACTTCATAAAAATAGCGGAATTCCGAATAAACACTTGTTGGTGCTACGTTTCTTTTCAATTTGTGAATCTCATTTTGTCTGTTGTATTAAAAGTTACGTGTGTCATCTCTTGCAGTGAAGTTGCAGATTGAAACCTACTGGATACGCTCCTACTTTGACAGAGAGTAAGTACTTCATTAGAGGCTTAAGACCTAAAACTATTTTTGCATTGACTCACAAACGTCTCTCTACTTTAAACCTGGCCTACGTGTTTTATCACCATGTATCATTACATTTCCCCCCTTCATTTTTCATTTTTACAATAATTTCCCATCCTATATACTATTTCTTCTATTTCTAATTTAGATTTTTTGGTAAAACATTGTATTTTCCAGTATATCATTCTCGTGGCATGTTCATAACACCTCAGAGTAAATTCAATGGTTATTATGTCAAAACTGAGAAAACAGACTTTTTTCAGTACAATATCAATTTCATCTTATTTATATATTACTTCAATAATCATATGTGATGCTGCTGAAAAGCTGAGAAACATTTTACCAGAATTATTTAAATGTTATTCAACATTTTAGACCAGTATATGCTTTTGGTGCAGTAGATAATGGTCAAACATAGTAAGTGATGATAATGCACCTTAATGCTAATATCACTCTATAAACTGTTTTTTTTTTCTTTTAAGATGAGGTGACTGCATTTCTAAGTTAACCGTATTCCTACCTACTGCTGCGACTGTAGAAGAGCAGAAGATAGACGGTAGAAATCAGATTTAAACATTGGAATTTCTATGCATACAACTGACCCAAGTCCTCCATATACACATCAGTCCTGCCCTGTGGGACCTAATTTAAGAAAATATATGATCAGAAGTAAACAGTGAGAGATAAATTACTATTTAAATTACTAGTTCCGCCTTTTACACATATGATATTCTTCTATTACAATAACAATCTACAAATCTAGAAAGTCACAGTTTGTGGTACATATATTAAACTAAAATCTAATTTTCTGTGGAAACATCTCATTGGATTGTGTTTCTCATCACATGTGATACCCAGCACCAACATCAAAACAGCCATTACGTCCACATATTTCACCTTGTTCTTCAAAAGGGAGGTGAACGAGTATTAAAAGAGGTGAAGTCTGATCATGTTGAAGCAGCAGAGACATCTTCAGCCACTCAGAACAGACTGTGGAGGATGAAGTGGTTCTTTATGATCTTAAAATTCTCTAAAGCAAAACAAACTCTTTAACAGCCTTCCAGGATTTGCTGGGAAATTCATGATCTCAAAACTGGGCTGTTTTGTTTTTCTGAGCTCATGAAACATCTGCTTTTTAGAGACACTGCAAACATATGATGACCTTATAGAATATACTGCATTGTTGTAAAGTACCAACAACACATACTTTAAACATGTACAAAAATCAAACGCAACATACAGCAGCGAAATGCATCCAAAAACATCACACTGGCCATTTTACTGCACAATAAATACTTAGATTTTACTCATAACCTCTACATACTTTCAACTTTTCTGGGTTTTTACAGAAAATGTACTTGAAATTGAATATTTTGTGTGTGTTATTAGTACTTTTACCTCAGTAAAGAATCTGAAGACTTCCTACACTACTGATCTGAAAATAAACTCAAGACAAATAATGCAAAAAGTACAATATTTCTATTTGAGATGGAGTACGAAGTATTAGTATTGAAGCATTAAATAGAAACCAGTTACTTTCCAACATTGCTCAGAACATAATTAATACAATAAGTTGGGGCAAAAACAAATGATTTATGCTCACTGTTCGGCATTAATACACTGTAAATCTATCAAACTAATGTCATTCCTTAAGCAGCGTTGGTAAAATCGCACCGCATATGGAAAAAGGAAGAGTGAAGATAGTGTCATTCTAATCCAATCAAAACATGATAACTACAAAAGCACACTCCAACAATACACACTTGTCCTTCAGTTTTCCCTTTTAGCCCCGTATTCACTGTGGAAGCTGTGAGGAGAGAATAGGAATGTGTGATTATACTGTATAGAGCTGGTGAGGGGAGTGTGTCAAAGCGTGCATGCCACACAATGTGCCTGGAGAGATTGATGTTTTTGTCATCCACCTGCTTCAAAGCTGTAAAAAAAGCCGGCTGATGCAAATAGAGAAACCTAGCCCAGGCAGGCTCACAAACAAAAGAAGGGGGAACCTCACTTGCTCCTCTTTTTGCACACACATCTGTTTTGGAGGAATATCTGAGGTTTCTTGTTGTGACGCACACTGCACGGGCTCAAATGAACACTGAATCTGAGTCTGGGTAAGTGTTGAATGGACTTTTTTGTTCTCTTTAGGGGAAAGGGAACAATTTATGGCTGTTTTTTTTTTCCTTTCTCTTTTTTTTTTTTTTTGCTGCATCGGTGAGAGAAAGAAGCAAGCAAGCAAGCAGCAGAAGCTTCCCTCCCTCTTTCTGTCTCTCGTTCATTTCACGGAGGGAAAATCTGCAGCACGGCTCGGCTTTAATGGCATTCCAGTTGCAAAAAAGGGCGTCAAAATGTAGCATCAGAGGATAGCAGAGGGGCATATAGGCGGTGAGCTCTCTGTTGTCTCCTCTCTTTCTCTGTCTGACCGTTCTCTCTCTCTCTCTCTCCCTCTCTCTCTCTCTCTCTCTCTCTCTCTCTCTCCCTCTCTCTCTCTCTCTCTCTGCCTTCTGCTGCCTCCAGCGCCGGTTCTCCGTCTGGGAGAGGAATGATCTATGGTGCTTTGTTTATCACTGGCCATGGTCACTTCTCTGGAATGCAATTGGCTGGAACTACACCGTGTGGGTCCTGCACCCTACGTCTCCCTCTCTCTCTCTCCCTCTCTCTCCCTCTCTCTCTCTCTTTGAAGCAAGACATGAGCAGGGGTGCCTTGTCCGACGTGCCTTTTTATCTCTCTCTTTTTTTTTCCTTTTTTTTTTCTTTTTTTTGTAGTCGTGGTATTTTGCATGTATCTGAATGATAATGGGACATATTGTTCCCTGGACCGGTGATTGATTGAACAGCTTGACAGCAAAACATGTTGGGGAATAATGTAGATTATCTTGTGTTTTGTTGTTTGGTGTTTCTTTTTTTGAGCACCATTTTGAATATGCACTGAGTGTTTATTTTGTCATTTATTTGTTGCTGAATGTGAATAATGCATTGCGTCAGTTCTCACCTCTAGCACGTGTTGTACAGTCGACTCGGCAAAAGGGTTTGCTGTTTTTATTGTGCTTTTTTAAATGGTTTTTGGTGGTTGTGCGTTCAGTTATAACGGCTTAAGGGGGAGAAAAAAATCAAGAATATAAGCTCATTTGTGCTAGACTTAGCATCTTTCTTTCCATTCTTATTTGTCCTTTTTCTTTTTTTTCTGTTTTTTCTGTTTTTCTTTACTCATATTTTCATGTCCTTTCTTCATTTTCTTTTCTTTCTATCTTTGTTAAATTACACATTCTTTGTTTCCTTCTTTCTTTATGTCTATATTCCCTTTCCATTAATTTTTCTTAGTCTACTATTATATCATCTACTATTTCTTTCTTGACTGATACTTTCTTTTTCTTTCAGCAGTTTTTGTTTCCTTTGCATTTCGACTTTTTCAATGTATTCCCTCCTTTTTAAAGCACATTTAAGACATGCATTTTTCTGCATATAAGGCTTGAGTGGAAACCATAAAGCTGCAGCACAGACACTGATGTGACAACATTAGAAATGCGTATTCCTCCTTTATTGACATGTATCACCACCGGTAAACAGATTGAGTGAGGCAGCCGCTGACTATCACTTTCCAAGTATGTTTAGGTGTGTGTGTGTGTCCTCAGATGAGTGGGTGTGTAGTTGTGTGGAGACTTAGCTGTGGATTAACAGGCCTCACAGATAGGCTTGTGTCCAGACCGCTGTCTGACATGAGTTGATGGGATTACAGGAGCTGCCCCCCTCACACACACACACACACACACACACACACACACACACACACACACACACACACACACACACACACACACACACCACCACCAGCCCACACCACTCCTTTGGTTGTGGAGACACAAGGTGGAACTGTAGGTCAGTCTATTTGTGTATATGTGTTTAGCCACAGTTCACTGAAGGATGACAATGGGTAATTTTATATAATTTCAACTGCAAACAACTGCTGCCTTGTTAGCAAAATTTTACTGCTTATATTTGTGCAGGAAAGCAATCAAGATTAACAGCACTTTCAAGTTGATGTTATTTATTACTTTGTTTTTTGCAGCTACTGAAGCAGAATTTAGACACAAAGCACATGTCTGTCCTTAATTCTTCACTTTGCTGTCAGAGGCGGCTCTGCAGGTTACAGAAACCGGTGTGCAGACCTGAGATACAGCTGAATAATCAGCGACACGCCAACGACAAAATGAATCAGCGGCATTTTCTTTGTAATTAAATGATGTCTGTTCAAGCAAAGATGGCAAATTATAGTGAACACGTCCTTCTTTTGTGTATCTTTATTTTGTTAAATAGGTTCTGGACAAAAGTAGACATTTAAATAACGGTGGACTGGTGTGATTTTGTCAGGTCCGGGCCGTTGTCGTTATCTGTAATGGTCGTCAATAGGCTTGGTTATTCGGAAATTTTCGATACCAGTACCAATAGTTCCACTCTGGCGTCAACACCAGATCATAAACAATATTTTTCTTTCACAATTTCCCTTTTAACAAAAATCAGATCAGTGCAGATTAGGATACAAGACCTCATTTTCATTTTTATCCACACTGCATCATAAAAATAAACTAAATTACCTCAACTTGGCTGCCTGCTAATGTAATATTATCACTAAAAATATATGAAATTCAACAAGCAACACTCAATCATCAGGCCATGAAATTTAGCATCAAATGACACTAAACAATATAAAATGATAGCAGACACATGTTGATATTTGATCATCTCAAAACAAGTTTGATTGGTGCCATAAAATTATTGAATTCTGGTTGTACACCAATAACTGAGCTATAAAACATGAAAACCTTGGTGTCGAATTTCAGTGCAACTCCTACACAAAACTTCACTGGAATGCCTTTAAGCTGACTGTCAAAGCAAATAAAGAGAGTCCAGTACAATAATATTTCTAGTAAATTTAGTGCTAGTTTGTACATTGGACTGAGCAGAATATAAATAGCGAAAACCTAAATATTCTTTTGTTGTTTCAGTGCAAACATGTTGTTACTCACAGTGGGCAGGGCATTGTTCGAGACCAGACTGTGCTGAATATAGACAGAGATGTGGCTGCACGAGACTCAAAGTAGATCTTTTTTTTTTTTTTTTTTTTTTTTAATCTATTAGATCCTATGATTGTCCAGTATCATCCAATAATTGTAAAAATGCTGAATATGCAATGATCGACCAGGCTGATAATTAGTCAGTCTGAAGAGATCAAGTCACTTTCCTCTTTTCACCACAATGAAACAAACACAAATCAACAGATTCATATTAAAGGCTATAAAAATATATGAAAATAATAATCTTAAGGAGTTTGTCTTTATCTGATGCCGCATTAAGGCTGTACAGAGCAACGTCTATTTGTCTGGGGTGGATGAATAATACAGGTGGGAGTCGAGTTTAAGTGTACGTTCATCCTCTCTGATTAGTTTTAACCCCTAATTTATTTTTTATCTCTAAACACCACAGAAATCTTCCCTTTCACCATGCTCATTACTTTTGGCGAATCCCTGATAACCTTATCTATTGATACAACACAGATAATTTCATAATCCGGGCCCGCTCGCGCTCGTCTCCACCGAACGCCAAAGGATGCAGATGCAAAGCAAGTCCACTCCAGCTGATTAGTGTGTGAAGTGTGCTTGTTAGGCATACTGTGAAGTGTGCTTGTTATATATCCAGCCCTCACACTTGATCACCGCTGGCGCATTCGACTGATGGCTGAGACGATGCTGGGATCATGTGTCCAGTGACTAATGGAAATGTAGAAATGCTCCTTTTTCATTTCTCACGCTGATGGGATTGCTTCCTTTTTTTTTTATTTTTTTTTTTTTACTATTTTTGATCATTACGAGACAAAGGCAATTTTGACACAGATCACACCTAAAACACACACACACGCATCCTTTATTATGCTGATGGTGTGTTCTATAACTTGTAGGCCAAGGATCTGAGCGGAAAACATGATTTGTTCCATGTATTTGCAAAAATCGGGCTTTAATTAATGGCAGTTATTAGCATTTAAAGACAGCGGATGTAAATGTTCCTTTTGGTCTTAATAGTCATGATACGTATATACGGTACATTTTTCTTTGTCTACATTCATTTTGCAAAGTAAATTTAGCATTGACATTAGCCAGCAAAGTAACAATGGGTAAACAGGTGAAGTTCTGGTGATTTTAGTCCAACATGGTGTTCTACTGCTACACACTGATGTTGCTAATAAACATTTAGGTCTTATAAGCTGATTATATCTAATGTTTATTCTTACCAATGTTACTCATTTTCGATACTGGAAACCTGATTTGTTCAACATATGTGCCAGAATGCTACTTCCTGTCACCTGGATTTCTATATAATTCACAGCAGTGTTTAGGATTGAATGAAAATAAATGACCTTCCATTTTCTTTCATATGCAGATGTCGTTTTTCATAGTAAAATTAGTCAACATTTGCTCATGAGGTACCGTTAGCAAAGAGCCGCCAAGAAGCTAACATCTAGCGCTAGTGTAAGTTATGTTACAGAAGTAAAGAATAGGCTAAAAGAAGAGATTAGAAGAAACACAAAAAAACGGTAGTTCTTTTTTGTAAACCAAATAAATCCACAATAGTATAGATTTGATTCTGTTAAAGCAAGGGCTGAACAATTTAACGCATTAATCCAATTGTAAAATGGCGGAGACATTTCTTGCTCAACAGAAATTCTAAATACAACCTATTTGCTTTGTGAAACATATGAGGTGTGAATATGTTTAATTTAATTCTTCATCCATGTAAGTCCAACTCTAGATGATGCATATGGTGGAACAATATATTAATTTTCAGTTACCGTGATGATGCATTCTTTTTTTTTGAGACTAGCCAACTTTAGTTTCATTCAGATGGAGGGGAAATTACAAAATGAAGTTGAATTCTTTGTAAAAACCAAACCAAACCAAAATGGAGTCTTTCGATAAAATATTTGAGATGATCTATTTACTTAAAAATAAAGTTTGTTCATTTCAATTTCTATTTCAATGACGCCTACGCTTGCTCAACACTCATTAAAGCACAAAAAATCTATGTTAATTTACAAAGAAATAATATGAATCTACTACTTAATCAAACCATAGAAACCGCTAAGCAAAAAAACTAAACAAAAGCAAACAAAAAAAGCACATTACGTAATACCAGTAACAGGAAGTAGCATTTTCACACATGAACATCAGAAGTTCTGGAGAAGGAGATGTGCAATACACCTTGTCCAGTTTCAGATGTGAACATAAAGTGTAATTAGATAAACATTCATAATTAAATTTGGTAAATATACAGTAATTGAGAGATATATTCTGTGGAAAAGTTGTCTAGCAGCGGCTAAAGTTAGTGTCCAACTGTTTAGCTTTCCCCAGTTTAATACTGAGAACTGTGTGAATGATAGGTTTACAAAGTATTGCATTCCATTTGATATTTACAGGTCAAGATGCAAAGGACAATATATTATTTTAAAAATAATATAGTGGCATCGCTGTGCATGTTTCTGATACTAGCTAATAATTATAATGGTTATTGGTAGTGTCTTTATTGGTAGTGGTACAGACACTTATATGCTTCACATCATTGTGTTTGGAAATCCATGTTCCCAGGTCATGTTCTCTAAATGAATGTACTGTAAATAAATAAAACAACGCAGTGTTTGTCCTAGTAAAGTGGGAGATCGCTGCGCTGAAATGAAGTTGTAAAATAATACTCCAAAAGTCTTTGAATATACGTGAAATTGCAGGAAATCATTACATTATTTGCTTTTATTCTCTGGAGAATGACCCTCACCTACCATTATTTTGGCACGACTCCCCTGTTTGTAAGTGAAAATAAAATCTGATGGAATTAAATTAAAAACAACCATTAATGTGCAGCGACTTGAATATCTGTTATCTCAAAAAAAGATTATTATTAGATTCCATATATATCCTGTGAAAAATCTGTTATCTCATGTCTTTTTATTCTCTTCCTCACAAGGTTTTCTGTCCTTTTTTTATTCGCTTTTTATCACCCTCTTTTGTACTTGGCAAAGCTTAAATGGTGCCAACTGAATATGTTATTCCATATGCTGTATTATTGGACATGCTCCTCCATAATGCATGCTTTTCAACAAGAATCCCTCAGTAATTGTGCCACTGAATCTAATACGGGTTTGAAAATACAATGTGAATAATTCGGGGGGAGTGGAGGAGGGTGGATGAAATACCCTGCTGTGATTCTCCATCTGGCCTGTGCAGTATTGGAATGGACCATCCTCCTTTTGCCATGCCGGCCCAGAATAAGCTTCACTTTAAAGGATCAATTCTTTTATTATTGAAGTCGGTCTCGGTAGTGCAGGCTAATACATTCTGCATTGATCTCTCCCAAAACCTTTATTGCCATTCCTTCCAGCGAGGCTCGCATTTAAAAAGATATGTTCGCCAGAATAAAGATTTTACAAAGTGACTGGAGGACAAATAAGCCTATAAACTGAGGTATTCACATTTTAGTGGGAAGGAAAAGACAGGAGAGAATAAGGCGTCGGAGTTGCCAGCAGGCGTTTTGAATATCATTACCAGCTTTGCGGGGAGAAATTGAAATCATAAGCATAAGGAAAGTACCTGGTAATTAAAACTGTCTCGCTGTGCCGACGCTTTGATACCTGCTCAAAAAAAAGTATATGCAAGTGTGTGTCTGACTGAGTATAGATATTGTGGTGGCACAAATTTTGGTTAAATAAAGCAGAGGAAGTGCACATTTTTCCCTCCAGTAAACCTGCGTCTGCCATGCAGGAGGGTGTCTGCTGGTTGTGTCTTTAACGTTGCCTGTGGAGTGAAAGCAGACGTGGATTGCTGTGGGTTGTGGCTCTACAGTATCTCTTATTACTATGCACATCCGTCTGACTGGATGTGTTTGTGTAGTACGGTGTCTAGTTGATGTTTGCCATGAGTGTTTAGACTGAGGAGGAGTAATATGTGCTCAGATTCATTAATCATGTCACTGCGTTTTACAATCAAACGCCCCGGCAACTGTTTTGATCTGATTCATAAAGGAAAAAAAAATGTTTGTGTTTTAACCGAGCGTCGTAAGAAAAACCTGAGCCGTTCGCGGCCTGTGGAGCGTCCACAAACACTTTGATGTGGCTGTATCAAAATCAAACCCTGAAGCATGCATGCCAGACCCTTATTGAACAAATTTGCGCCAGTGAAGCCAGCAGTTGAGGACATTAATGATCTGGACCCACTGGGGTCTGGAGCTCGGCGCCCACAGGCTAGCCGCTCGATCCCCAATCAATAGCTTTTTATTAAAATTGTTTGCGAGGCAACACAAATCCATATTGTTTTGCCTCGGACAGGGGCACCCATGTGAAATATGTCGGACATATTTATATATTTTTTTCCAGATGAATGCAGAAAATAATGGCTGATATGCATGAGAAAAAAACACAGGGGCAGAGGTTTGGCATTATTGGAATATCCATTTCAACATTGATTTTCATAAGAGATGCATTTGTGATTATCTTATTTTCTCTTCCCTCAACAGGGTTGAATTACATCTCATATTATCCCAGTATTAAGGCAAAATTAATAACACAAGTAATTATAATATTTATGTCTAATGATATGCTGCGAGGGCCCTATCGATTCAGTCGAGATGCATCTAGGGGAAATGGCTTGGAGCTTTGCCTGATGACAGTCGCTGCCAGTGTGCTGTGCAGTGTGTGTATGTGTGTGTGTGTGTGTGTGTGTGTGTGTGTGTGGTTGTGTGGTAGTGGCTGCAGGGAAAATAAGATCAGCAGCAGAACACAATCAGTCCAGCGTCATTTCATACTTAAAATCCGATCTGTGGTCAGTGGTTGAGCTCCGTCTTCCTTATCTGTTTTCACTTGCTCTCCTCCTCTGGTGCCATTTAGTCCAGGAGCCAATTGTGTTTGAAGTTTAGGTTTATTTAACCAATACATCCCTCACCGTTGCACTTGCATATTCCTTTATTCCTTTAGTTTTTCTGTTCTCTTTGTGAATCGCATGATGAACAAGACAGCACAGCTATGGATTTCTCTTTTTCTCTTTTTCTTTTTTTTTTTTTCTTTTTTGGTGAAACGCAGGTACCCACCTCAGTCAGGTGGTGTGTTCCAGGGCTGGGTATTCTGTCTTATTCTGCAGAATCTTTATTGATATCTTTTAATAATTTTGCTGATTTAGGTGTTTGGTCTATCTCTCTCTGCTTATTTAAATTACATGGATGGTACTGTATGAATCCACTTGTGAATTGGCAAGTCTTTTGCATCTAGATTCATTTAAGCGATTATACACTTGGAACACTCAGTGACTATGGGATGCCACATGGGGGGGTGGATATATTTAGTGCATGGTGACACTTTTTTGGACTGAACTGTGACTTCTTTGATAACATTTTTGACCATATGCCCCTGTTCTATGTCAGGCCCATGTGGTCAAAAATGTCACCATGATTTTTTTTTATGTATCACTTAATATCCATAATAGTCATCCTAAATGCCAAATTATTATTATTTTCAAGTTTATTTTTGGTTATAAGTTAACAAAGCATTTATTTGTGCTTTAAGATTACTATTTATGGGCAGAGAATGAAAAATATAGAATATTCAAGAGAGTTATGCTAAAAATCTATTTCAACTTCCACATATGCATATGTAAAATAAATTACCATAACACAAAAATTTGTGATATATGAGTTTGTTTCTCAGATTTGCTCTTTTTTTCCTAGTTTTTGAGCTTACTTTAGATTCACATTAAGTCATTTTATGTCTTGTTACTGATATTTTTTGTGACAGATGATGCATGTGCTTGGAGTAAACATAGTCAAAATCACACATTGAGTGATTAACCCTTCGGGAGCTCCTCAAACACATCTATACAGTGCAAATAGTCAACTTTTTATCACTCGTTATCACTGTCTGTGCTTTGTACTGCTGAGTACTGCAGCTCACAGCTCTTATGTACACCTCTCTGCTTGGCTTCCTGCTCACTGGTGTGAAAAAAAAAAAAAATCCAAACCCACGTCACTATAATCTGAAGCCAGTCGCCTAAGTAAGACCGTAATTGGATAGAAAATACTTAAAGATATGTGGCCTTTCACGTAAAACACGGTAAATATGGTCTTGAACATGATGGAGTTGATTCAAATGAAAATATGAGAGAAATTCATTTATGCACTGTCACTGTACCTTCCCTTTGTTTCGTCAGCGTTGGAAAGTGCACTTACTCACGAATTGCACATAAGCACAGTTTTAGGAGCTTGAGATTTCCTTTTATGCCGCTTTTTTTTTCCTTCGTCTTCACCACATTTGAGAGGGAAACATACTTTTGAATGCACTCCATTTATATTACGCCTTACTTAATTTTCAGTAATGCAATGATAACAAGATTGACTAATTATTTACCATTTTTCAAGCACTTTGCTTGATGATTTGCTATTTCTCTCCGCTGCTGTATGTGACACTAATCTAATATGACTGAGTCTTGTAACATTAACTGTAAAAAAAAAAAACCCTGCCATTTAGAGACGTCACTTTGGCATTGTCTCCAGATTTTTGATATTTTCCGACAAAACAATTCATTAACTGGTGTGAAAATCAACAGATAAATTGACAATGATTACAGCTGCAGCTCTGCTATTCAGATTAAAGCGTACATAATAATCGTGAATGCTAACAAACATTAAAACTATGCAACGGTTGTCATAAATATTCTGATCTCCACCCAGTAATATGTTGCTAACATGTTTTTCATCAGTAAAATTAACAGGTGAAGGTGACATCTGAAGGAGCTGGGTTTACTTTTATTGTTTTAACTATATTTTCTTGGTATGGCGTATATACTGGTACTTTTTCAGTAAACACAGAGACAGATTTGTCAGTTTCTATAGTGCACCCTTGTTACTTTTACTTAAATAAATAAGGGATATGAGTTGTTCCTTAGATGCTTCCTCGTCAGGTCAGTATGGAAAAGGACATTTTAATTGCAGTCAAAAATTAAGAAAAAAAATATGTAAGAAATAAGGCTGAGGGTTGTTAAAGTCCTGTGATATTCACCTTGTCTTCATCACTGACCGGATGCCTTTGAGGTGAGAGGACAGGGAGGTGCAGTTCCAAGCACCCGCCAAAAGAGGGCAACATGATGTCAGAATTGTACCCCCCACCACCACCGACACCACTGCTTCGTCTTCCTTCCATAGACCAGTGTAGAGGGAAGTGGATGGTGGGGTGGGTAGAAGAAGTGGAGGGGTTGGGTAGTGGTGGTGGTGGTGGTTGTGATGATGGGGGGGGGTTGTAGGTGCTGGGTTAAACGTGTAAGTAACAATAATTTACATTTACGCCTGGAACGGCTTCCCCCGCGCTGTCACTCTGCAGTTCAAAGCTCTCTTCCACTCTCCTGGCAACAAAGCCAGCCGTCTTGTCATGCAGGCTCCAGATAGTGCGGCGCAGTGGATGAAGTTCTTCACAGTCAAGGTGTCATTATGGAAGACCTTGCCTGGGCGCGGCGGCCTGCTTCAAAAAAACAAAAGGGTGGATGTGGCGACGATGGTGGTGGTGGTGGGGGAATTAAATATGCCACTCTCCCTTCCCCTCGCAATTTCGGAAAAGACCCCAAATGTGCTCTGGCCCTCAGCCAAGGATGCCGAAATACAGCTCGCCCTCCTGATGCAGATTTTTTTTTTTTTTACTTTGATTTGTCACATTTTAACCTTTCCCCCGTCTGTTTCCCCTTTGAAGTGGCCATCGCTTTACTGAAAAAGGCACAAAAGAGCAAGACGATCAACTGACACCTTTTGCCATGCCGTGTTTTTTTTTTTTTTTTTTGGGGGGGGGGTGCCCATTTGTTCTACGATGTGACAGCATTGATGATAGGATGACAGATGTCTTACCAGCCCACCCCCTCGGTGCCAACAACCACCCACCGCCTCCTCCTCCTCCTACGCACAAACAGTTTGCCCCCGTTCGGCCGTGGTGCACAGCTGCAGTGCTCCGGTATTGCGGCGCTCCCTTTAACCCTGCCCCCCTGGAAGCCTCCCCTCCTCTTCTTCCTCCCTCCCTCCTCCTCCTCTCTCTGGAGGAGAGACTGATAGGCCTCTTTGGCACAGGACTACCTCTTTGTTCCCTGCCAGGTCGAGCTGCAGGAAGGGAGCCACAGAGGCAGGGTCAGCTGTAATTCACCTTATGGCCAGTAGAGGATGCCCTGTATGGGCAGCAGGGCCAGGGAGGCCTTGAAGGAGATGCAGTGTGTGCTCACATTAGTCCCACTGCTTATATCCAATACTAGCATTTGTTACCACTTATTAATAGTCACAAGGTCTAATTACATGCATTATAATTGGTTTCACATGCAGTAATAATGTGGCAGTAATGCATAATAGTGTAACACTGCCTGTAAAACAATTCAATTATGTCGGACATACCGTACAATTAGACTTCGGCAGGAAAATGACTTGCATATTTACATTGGGGTGATGTATGCATAAGTAATTTTACATCTCTGTGTTTAGTGTCCACCACCGATCATTGTGTGAGTGTATAACTTCACACACCCACACACACACACACACACAAAAACATACAATAAAGAAAAAAGCGATTGGTGCAGCCTTTTTGTATGATGATGTGCACTGCTGGGATGTGCTGAGGTGGAGATAGTGTCTACTGATTACCATATTGCACATATAATACCTAATGTAACACTCACCAAAATTAGCACCTTATTACAGTGGATTTTTTTAGGATTAGGTTTGTAATTAGTCCTAAAGCCATACATTTAATATAAAACTATAGACCAACGTTAGAGTCCTCTTCTGGTTTGAGGAGGAAAATCCTAAAGCTTCAGTACTAAAAGGCGTTCTTGTCCGAAGCCATGACCAGTCGAGCTGCTATGACAAATCATAGATGGAAAAACAGAGAACTCTTTTATAAGACGGGGTAATTATTTATCATTTTTCACACGTCATGTTAAACTTTACTCATTCCAGCTCATAAACTGTGATTTGCTGTTCCTTTCATTCATTTCAGCCTAATCTATGGTGTAAATGGTGCTATGTCTCTGTGGCTTTTGTGCCAATAATTGTGTCACAGAAGAGTTTCATGCCTCTTTAAGACATAACGCTATATGTACAGAAAATAGAGAAACAAATGATCGGTGCAGCCTTCTTGTAGATGCCTGATCTTACATGTAGGTGGAGGTGATGTCTGCTGGTTAGAATTGCCTTGTCAAAAATGGAATAAGTAACGTTAGCATTTTATTCATCGCGAAATTAAAGTACCTTTCAGGAAAATATGAACTGGACAATAACACTGAAAGTCCTGAAAATATCCATTGAAACCAACACTGAAATCACACTTATTTTAGAGTCTTTTTTAAAATTACTAATTTAAGAGGAACTGATGGTTGGATATAACTGAAGTAAAAAAAAAACAAACAAAAAAAAACCCATTTATTTAACTGGAAGACTAATTACATGTTCCATTCATGCACTAAGCGTTGAATAAGCATTTCTTGTACTTGTCGCATGATATTAGAGTTGCATGTAAATGGGTTTCAACTATTAATTGCAAAAGTGGAAGGAGTCTGGTCAAGGTTTATTCAATCTGCACATAAAATAAAACATCAATAAGCAACAATTAAAAATAAACCATAGTGCAAGGTTTGAGGTAAATCATATATAAAAGCATAAAAAAAATGTTGTGTTTTTTTGAGTATGACAGCAGGAGGTCATTCCCAAAACACCACAATGGTATTCCCAACATTTAATAATGAAAATAAGGCTATGCAGTTACAACGTTGGTTTTTTAGTAAGATTGTGAGATAATGTGATTAAAATAGACTGGGATTATTCAAGAAGAATACAGTACTAGTTAAAAGTTTTTGAATAATTTAATATTTCCTAGTCTGGGAAGCCCCTAGACGCTGTTAAAACCAATGGCACAGGCTGTGTCTATTAACTGGTGAAGTAAAAATAGTGTTACTTTGCAAAAACAAGAACCTGAGCAGAAGTAAAAGTGTTCCTCTACTTAACTACTTAAGCTAGAAGCAAGAAATCTAATAATAAAAAGTCTAACATCTGCAGCAACTCAAAGAAAACAACATGGCGACAGAATTTCACATTGGTCTGACTTAATATAGCTGAGAAAATTGATTTTAAATGTAACACGGAGCGACAGACAAACCATAATGATGTGTGAATGCATCTGAAAGAAAACCAGTCTTTTCTCACATATTTGTTATTTGATATGAGATTATTTCAGATCGTCCCCCTGAAGTAGAAGCAAAAAGAAGAAATGTTTTGGTCTTCCATTATCTTGGGAGCCACTCATCCCTGTCAAAACCTATGGCATGGGCTGGGTGCAGTTACTGGTGAACTAATATACTGCTACTTTGGAGATGTAATAGTGCAGATGTAAAAGTATTCATCTAAGTAACGACTTGATCTAGAAGCGAGACACATGATAAATGAAAAAAAAAAAAAAATTAAAAAGCTCCAGGATGTACTCATTATCCTTGCATCTGCAGCAACAACATATCACCTACACACAAAATTTCAGATCAGACCTAAAATAGATAAGAAATTTTATTTAAAATTTCCTCGTCATGTCTTTTATTTGATATGGAATCATTTCAGACATTCCCCCACTAGTAAAGGTAAAGACGTAAACGTGTAACTGTATTTATATGAAGGTGTGCACGGTAAGGTGAAAAAGTCATATGATTATTGTGGACAATGCACAAATTACTGTTCATTTTATACAGTACGTCTCTATGTTCAGTGTCACTGAATCCAAAATATCATCCACATGCTGGACCTTTAAATTGCAACCTTTTGTGATTATAGGCTGACAGCATTTGCAATTGATTTAATTGGGCAGCTCCATTTTTTTTTTGCAAAGCAAAAGTAGAGCGACAGATGAAACACAAATTCTTAAATTCATGTGATGGTATAAATGTAATTACTCAGTTCTGCTGATGCAAAGGCCACAGAGTGCAGATCTGGACCATTTAGGGTTTATTTATCGCTGTGATTCGGTGCTATTTCAATGTGTTCCTTGTGGTGGGAAAAAAAATAAATAAAAAAAAATAATAAAAAAATAAATAAATAAATTATATATATATATATATATATATATATATATATGAAGGGGCTTGCTTGCTTGCAACATCTACGCTGATATGCCAGGTCTCATCCTGACACCGCTGACCCCTTCCACTGTTGCGAACGCACCACGCTGTTTCTGCAGCGCTGTCCTCCATCTGCACTATCTGCGTGTAATATCCCTAATCCCACGCAAACTACACAGGCAACAGCAGGTGCGTTTAGGCTCCCTGTATGTAAAACAAACTCTTTCTTATCGTACAAACCCTGGAAACAAACAAAGTAATTAGAAATATCTCCTACTCCTTTTTTGTTCTTTGTGATATTTTATCTGGGCTAATGCCGTACGGATATTCTGCTTGAGTCGTCATTTAGCTTCGACGTACACTCTGTGTGTGTGTGTGTGTTTGTGTGTGCATACTATTATTATTGCGTTTTTTCTTTCTTGCCAGGTTTTTGTAGAACATTTAGCTAATTGATTATCACATGCCTCGGCCTTATCAGCAAACCGTTATTTTGTAAATGAATATTCAAGAGAGATTTTTCCTCTCTTTGCCTTTGTAGTACATTATTTGTGGACAAAATATGCAAACATAGAGAAAGGCAGCTTGCTTTTCTGCCTCACTGCCTAATTACATTTTGCGCTCGCACCTATACAGAGCCACGGCATGTATTTATAGCAGAGGAGAATGAATTCACACACTCCCCCGGCTGCAATCGTATGCCAGGCATCTGCTTATGAAGTGGCTCTTTCTCTGGGATGGTTCGACACCCCCTCCCCACCATCACCACCACCACCACCCCTCCCATCACCACCACACACCTCAACAAGAGGAAAAAAGAGAGATGGGAAAAAAAAGAGAGAAAGAAGGAGAAAAAGGAGGCTTAATCGCTCCTGTATGTTTCACGCCCCCCACCCCAACTCAAAATCCACCATCCACCGCCTGGCTCATCTTCTGTGTGATCAATTTGACTTGTTTATGTTTATGCGCCGCCGTTCTTGTCGCCCGTCGCCATCTTTGTGAGGAGCCTTGTCTGGGGAGAGGAAATGGATGGCAGCAACAGCAGAAGAAGAAGAGGAAGAAGAAGAAGGAGAGAGGAAGGAGGGATGGAGTGACAGGTGGAGAAGGTGGGGATCAGAGAGAAAGTGAGGGATGGATGAGGCGCACAGGCAGAGGGAAAGGACAGGCAGAGGAGGGGGGTCGTTTATCTGCGACATCCCTTGTCATCATATATGTAGATGCCTTTTGAAGTTTGCAGTGTGTTCCCGCGCCCGGTAATGTAGCGTGCATCCAGGATTGACTGAAAAACCCCGAGCACCTCACTGCGCCCAGTTAGGCTACGGCGGCTAATCGTGCTTGGCAGAACATACTCTGCTTTAATTTTAGCCATAATGACGATGAGAGGGGCGAAATGATACTTTAAAGAGCAGAGGAGAGAGGAGGCAAAAGAGGGAGAAAAAAAAAGAAGAAGAAGAAGAAGAGGGGAATGAAAGGAGGGAAAAAAGGACAGAGAGAAAAGAGAGAGTGAGAGAAGCTGTGAAGGTGATTAGTTGTACTGGCGGATCTTGGCGGTGGAGGAGGTTGGAACACTAATCCTTGCTTTGGTTGGAGACATTTTCGCGCAGTAGGTCCCTTCTTTCCGCCCCCTCTCAATTTTAAGCCCCGTGTCAAGCTCAAGCCCTTCTTTTCCAGCGCTCACTTGCTCTCATTTCCTCTGCCTTCTGGCAAGCCCTGCTATTTATAAGAAAAATCATTTTTCTTTTCTCTCCCTCTCCCTCTCTCCCTTCTTTCTCCTTTAATTCTTTCCTGGCGTGTTTGATTTTCTGCCCTGCTTAGAGAAGGTGCCCAGATGAGTGGCAGCCAGCCAGGGCTCGTCTCCTCTCCTCTTCCTCCCCTCTCTCCTCCTCATCCTCATCCTCACATGTGGCTTTTAAAGGGCTGCCGTAAACACACGGACGCGTACACTCGCATTTACATCGAAAAACACTAGCAGGCTGCCGTTGTATATTGATGACTAGCTCATGTTAGAAGCCGTTTTGCATAACCAGTGTAGCGATGTGAATTGGCCCTCTGCCCAGACAATAAGCCATAGATTTTACAGTATGACATCATTTATCCAGCACATTATTTGATTGTTTTGGCTGGTTTCTAATTTGATGGATCTCGCTGTTGTCTCTTAAAATCATCAGCATCACTTCTTCTGCTTAATCTGCTCAGCTGGAAAGGAGGGAAATATATGTATTTAGCACACCGCTACTGCTACGAGAAGCTTTTGCAGCTACTACAACTGCTTCAAATTCCCATCTTGAGCCACGTTAATCAGGACAAAATAGCGTATATTGTAGCTTTGGCCTGCCTCGCTGCATATAAAGAAAACTGCACTTTTCACATTTACATTCATGCCAAATACTCCCAGGCCTGTCAATGCTCGGGGCCAGATATCATCCAAACTGCCATTGATTTGTTTGTCCTTTGGCTCTTTTCCATGTTTTGGGAAATGAATCATAGCTTTTTTTTTTTTGTTGTTCTTCTTCTTGGCATCATCTATTTAATCCATACACTCCTCGTTTTCCATAAATAACAGGGCAGAACTCGGCTTGGACCGGCTTGTAACGCTGAGTGCTTTTGTTCTCAAAAGGATGACAGCAGCGCTCGAGGTGCTTCACACACACAGACACAAACACATCCTTAACGGCAGCTTTTAGAGGTAGATTAAATATAGAGAGCACCAAAAGATACACTTTCACGTCTTGCGAGTCTTCAAATTTCCCAGCGTAGCCCCGTACTTGAATACTTGAATCGTGGAACTAACTCGTCAACTGTTGAATAAAAAGGTTCACGTTACACAGGATGTCTTATTGTATCCATAACCTTTCTGCTCCTCTCCATTTCCTTTCCTCCGTCTTTCCTCTGGAACAGTGGGTAAAATTAATTTCCCTGACCTTTGCATGGCCTGCACTGCATGGGGTCAAATTCCAACATTCATTACACTTCCATTTTATTTCGCTATAAAATATGTGCAACTGGATAATGAGAGCTTGGGGAATCTGAGTATAGATTTTTATTTCATGATCCTAAGGAAAAAAATATAATTAAAAGAGAATAAACAGCCACCTGGTCAGATGGGGGATTGAAACAGGAACTTTAAAAAATGACTGAAGTGGCTGGGTTTTCTAATGAGATGAAAGATGCAACATATGGAGTTCATGTGATGGCGGAGGATGTCTTTAAATGATGTGTATGTTTTATGCATATGTGCTTGCGTGTAAATGCGGACGCACACATTGTACAGTATACAATACAAATCTCATTACCTGCAGGCTCCCGGGCTGTTTCACCAGCAGGACTTCGGTGTTTTTCTCTTTAATCTTTCTTAAATTTGGAGTTAGCTGCTATAGATCAACTGCAAAGCTAAATTGTTCCTTTTATTTTTCAGCGAAGGGGGTTGGGGCCTCGTCTGCATTTTCTAGAGCTTGGTTGGCTTATACAGTAATGCACACTAAGGCAATTGTGCCAGGTGTGTGCCATGGACTTAAACACTGTGTAAGCACGATAATTGTGCCACTTAGCAAGCCCAAGCTGTGTGGGTTTACCTCCAAATAACCTTCCCCAGCCTTGGAACCTGTGGCCAACAGCTGCCACGCACCAGTGTCAGGACTCTGAGCGCTGTATTTAATGTACTGTAGGTGGGGAGAATCAGATCTCAATGTTTAAGTCTTAAGATAAAAGAAGGCAGACTGGGCCTTTGGACGACCCTCTGCATGCATTTCTTTGCAGCAGAGCTACTCTTTAAACCTCAGTGCACGTAATGGGTATAATATATCTGAATAACAACGGAGGAACGATGACGTCGGTGTGTTTCTGTTCTTTCAGAAGCAACTACCTTTCGTGACAGCTTGGACATGGGGGCGTCAGGTATGCTAACTAACCATTTGGATTTGGTGTCAGTCTTTTGTAGTTAGTACCATAGTAGTTTAAATGGTACACGTCTTTATTACAAGTTTCAACGTATTAAAAAAAAAAGGGTAAGGTATTAGCTTACATTATTTGGCAGGCCTAGACGGAAATGCGTACACTAACTAGCAACAGGTTAATTTACCTGGTGTGTTGTTTTGTGGCTCCTGGTCAAAGTTTTGGTCTTTGCAAAGCAGTTACATGTAACTGTGTTCCTACCAGACTGTATGGCAGCATGCACCCAAATTTTTTAGCATTGTGTTATTAAGAATCAAAGCAGATGGTTAAGAGAAATGTGTTATCTCTCTGGGATCCACATAGTTTTTTTCAGTTACATTTAAGAAAATTATGTTATTGTTTTTCATTGTGATGTCAGTTGCAGAAAGTTGTATTAAAACTATGAAAAAAGTAAATGTAATGTGTATTATTAACATTGCATGTAGCAAGTAGCAGGAAATGGAAAGAGTTAATACAAGTATGTCAAATTTACAGCATAGAACTAAATACATCAATCACCAAAGGAATAAGATTTCACAACATTTTTATACATTTGGCTCATTTTGGGACGCTTCTAACAATATGTGCACCCCTTTTTGGGTCCAGACTCTAAGTTTGGGAGAGTGCTTTAAGCAACCTGAGTCTCTCATACCTGTCAAAAGGTGAGTGTCATCTGTGATGGAAATTCAATAATATTTTCCATGTGAAATCATTGATAATTGACAGTCAGCTATGAGTACTGCAATGAGGTAACAGTGATCTATAACCATTAGATTTCACAAGTAAACTTCCCACTGTTGGAGAAAAAGCAATTCTAACTTATTCTTACTCTTTTATGTGTCTACTTTTCTCCGCCGTATTCTTTTATAGAGAAATAAATAGCGGAAATCGATCGATCTCAAATTAATCTATTTATTTAACAACCAGCAGTTGATATATCATACAGTATCAGAGCTCTGGGTCCAAATTCCTTTCCCTTATATCAACAAAAAGTGTATCAGATTCAGGAATCTGACCCCTAGCCTTTCCCTGCTCCAAACATTTATAGTACAAAAATG
>JAPQRQ010000008.1:5723165-5735065 GCA_037367365.1 Apogon talboti
AGATAGATAGATAGATAGATAGATAGATAGATAGATAGATAGATAGATAGATAGATAGATAGATAGATAGATAAGAATATGTCAACGCAACAATGTGGACTCCACAGATGAAGATAAAAATGAGTAAATCCACACTAACAAAAACACAATATCCCTTATTTCTAGGTGACCATACACAAATGAAAGCATACTTACAAACGTTACTCTATTTCTTCGATGAGGACCTTCTACATCCCACTGAATCTTCCGGGCTGGGCTTTTTCATGTGATTATTTGATGTATTTCCTTTATTATTTTATTTTGGATTTTTCACAATACAATAATACAATTACATACATACCAACTGTATGTAACCATTAGTATTTCCTATGCCAGTCTTTTCATGAGAACGTAGCTATTGTGGAAATGATCCACGGGGTTGTTCTAACCGACGCTGAAACAAACTGGAAGAATTCTTTAAGTGTCAAACTGTGATGAACCCATTAAACCTCCTCTATATAGACCCAGCGCATCTGCAACTCTGATAATTAAGCCATTGTTAAAATTTCACTCATAAAAATGGATATCAAAATTGTATTAATTAAAACATGCATTTCTTCTAATGAAGTCATCTTGGTCTTTGAGTTACGTCTGCATAAATAATGTCTTAATCTAGACAGTATGTAGGCCATTAATTTGACTTAATTGTAATTGACTAAGGATCCGGTGTGTTGTGTATATTGTATGACAACATGCAGTAATTAAGGAATGTAGACGACCAGTTTTGTGAATTACTAGCGCTGTCATGTGTTAATTATGGAGGATCGGATAATATACACCTTACTTACTTTAATGCAAAAGAATGCAGACACATATTACTAAAAGCGTTAAAAGACCAGAACAAGAATCTCTTTAAATTAGTCAAAATGTCAGTCACGCCATTCAGTAATGGACTCCATAGGTGTCGGATACTGTCTGATTGATATCGTCCTCCTCACCTTCCCTGTCCAGAAACTGCAAACTGTCCCTATCCTCAAGTAACTTTACACATCAAGAAGAGCAAATCTCTCTTAATCCTCTCACCTTTGTACACCTGGTAATGGCGCAAAGTGAATAATGTGCACAGAGAAGAAGTCATCCGATCCAGGAATTTTTTTTTTTTTTGGAGTGACCACTGGGTTCTTTAAGTCACTGTCTGGCAGTGTCCTTGCCAGCCGCCAAACTCCATCAAACTGCCCCGACAGCTGAGGCCGGAAGAGCACCGGACGATAAATGGAGTGAAACTCTTAGAGGTGTGTGTCAAAGGAGGTGACGGGAGACCAGAGAACCAGAGAAGGAGGAGGAGTAGAGTCCGTCTTCATCTTTTAATGGCAGCGAGTGTGTGAGGACAGGACATGGAAGGAAGGTGGAGGCAGAAAGAGGGAGCGTTTAGTTCTGATAGATATTGATAGAGATTGTAATGAATGTGGTGAGGGCATGGCACCCTAAAGCGCTGCGGTGGTAATGCAGGGTGACAGTGTATTTGTACTAATAACCCTTAAAAGTGGTGATAAAATACTCCACTCCCCTACTGGAGCCCCTGATGGATGTGCTGGGAGTAATTAAACTCCATTAGGCTGCGGGTCCACTTACCATGCGTATATGTGTGCGCGAGTGTGTGTTTGAACGTCTTAAAACACCACTCCCCTCAGGGATCAGGCTATTCCAGGTAGAAGGGCAAAGTGTGTAGCCATTGTGTCTGTGTGTGTGTTTGTGTGCGTGTGTGAAAGATCTATGTTTGTGTGCAGCAAAGCATATGTAGCTTCAGAAAAGCCTGCACAATGACACACACAGTACATCATTTGGATCTCTGACGCTAAGTATACACCGGCTCTACACTTGAGTGAATTCCCAAAGGTTGGGAGTGCACAGTAGGTGCAGTGTCAGTGTCATTGTCATCCAACATGTTGCTGTGTTTTGCTGTTGACAGGAAAGCGCACTCCGCTGCTGCTTTTTTTTTTTTTTTTTTTTTTACCACAGGAGATGTTTTGACTCAACATTGAGCCAGGGGAGAAGCCTGCGGCAAGACCACCGTATGAGCCTCACTGGGAATAGCACCGGTCCTGCATCCACCGTCATGTTTTCAGTTGGCACACAAACACAAACACAACCACAAATGTGTGTGAACAGATGTACATCTGATGCTCGCACAGTAAAGACATGCATATACACAAATTGTGACTCAGTGGTAAAACGGTTGGTAGCAAGTTTATTATCGTTAACAAAAACTAGGTGTGAGGAAACACTTTCATTAAAGATTCAATATGGAGGATTTACAGATCCGCATGCACTTTGTTGAAGTTTATGTTAGAGTCAGTTTTGTGTGAAGAACCATTATCTAGGTCCATTTATAAGATAACAATTGCCTCATTTGCAGGCACAGTACACTGATTTCTATGTAGAGGTTTCGGGCCTGGGTTTCCATGAAAATGTAAGGCTTGTTCCTGGGTTCTTCAGTGCCTCCTCTTTACAACACTAGCTACTGTCAGCCTAGAAATACAGTCAGCAAATGTAAAATGATCAGCTCCCAGAACAACAGAATAAAACCCAAAGTTCAACTTAGTACAGCAGCATGTGCATATATTTCAGATTAGACCTAAACTTCAGCCTGTCTTAGATAAAAATGGTATAAAAATAGTCATTTTAATGCTTTCATTATTGTATAACCACTCAAAAATAAGAATGTTTGTGTTTTTAAGGACAAAATATGTAACATTTTCCAGAAAACATAATAGGTATACTATGATAATGCATCTCTGTCACCACTCCTGACCCTCTTCCGGCTTGTGATAATGTATTTACCTGCAGAGACCCTGTCACCTGCCTGGGTTTTGTAGTTTATTCTTATTATGCTGTTTCTGAGACTATTCTGGATGTTGACCTTTAGGCAGTGAGTTTGTACTTTGAGCCAATCAGTAAAACCATCATGTAACATGCACCTTCCAAAAAAAATATAGAAGCAGAATGACTGGTTGAGTCTGCTCTTTTCACTTACTGCACTACTCATAGTGCTGTGAAGTTCTGTCTGAGAGATAAAGGAACGTATTCTTTGTTTTCCATCTAAGACTTTCTTATAGAGATTTTTTTTCTTATAGCATATATGTGTTTAAGAACATAACAACTGTTAAAAAATCTCAGACATAACAAATATAACAAATATTTTGTTTCACTGCTTTTCCCCAACTATCACTGCCCACTCCCCAGTCAGTCTATTGCCCACTGTAACACTGCCATCCCTCCATCACTGAGTAGAGAGAGTTCCACTGAGTAAAACAAAGGTGAAATGTTTAATAGTTTACCTTTAGCTCAGGATGAACCTTATTCTTTTATGAATTTATTGTAGGTGTCATTCGGTGTTAAGCCTAGCATATTTGAGTGTGTACCAGCCTTGAAAAGACAAAACAAACACTAGTCATAACGTTGATCTTTTGTGTTTTTTGCAGCCACCATATGTGGGAGGCATTCTGTTTATCTGCAGTCTGCATATTCACCACTAGATGTCACTGAATATGACATATTGAACATTTAACTGTAATGAATAGAAGACTTAAAATAATAATAATCAACTGAAACTGTATTGCAACTAAGAGTGCTGACATCAGATTGAGAATGAATTCAATGAGAACAAGTTCAGTCAGATGCCTCTATTATATTTTCATTACATTCCATATATGAAGTTATCAGTGACCAGCAGCTGTGGTAAAAAGTGTTTGTTGAGGTCACAACACACTCCATGCATGAACATTTGGACCAATTCTAAAGCCACCCTGAATGAATGGACAAATCTTACAGAGAGGCTATAGACATAACGCTTTGTATGTATAAATCCTAATGATCAATAATCCAAAAGGAACATCTTATTTATATGATCTCCACCACATTTATTTGAAAACAGCGCAGTATTTCAGTCCATCTACGCATCATCTACATCTGTTAGTAATGATGCAGACACCAAAGCAAATATTATCCAAAGTGAACCTATTTTGGTATGATTCACAGACATATCTCCCCTAAAGGAAAAGAGCTGCACTTCCTTTTACTCCAGTTCAGGCCTGGCACCCGGGCAGGTCCGATCTGCTTTTTAATGACCCTCCTGGGACCCCTTACCTGATGGGTCGGGCTTAGCCAACGTGTCCAGGTGCAGCAACATAAGCATTTCATTAAAAATTGAAGCCAACACTTTGTAGAAAAGCTCTCGAAGTAAAAAAGGGGAGGAAGAAAAAGAACGATGGATACAAAAAAAAAAACCACATTCTGGCATGAGTCCAAAACTACACGTTATGTCCGCTCCCGCTTCTTCTTCATCTTCATCTTCTTTCCACTTCTTGTCTGTCTCATTTCCTCCCTCCCCCCTCTTCCATTTCTCCCTCCTTCTCTCTCTAATCACACTCTGACTTTACTTGACCTTTCTGCGGCTAATTAGTCGGCTTGTAGAAAAGGATTGTGGGTAGTATATCTCCAGCGATGGTGTGATGATGATGGCGACGCTCTAGTCTTCCTCGCAAATGTGCCAGTGATTAATTCTTTTTTTTTCTCTCTCTCTCTCTCTCTCTCTCCCCCTCTTCGTCCTAAAACACACAAACTATAAAACACTAGAGTTGTTGTGACCTTATGTTGTTATTGGGCGAAAGGCGGAGTTGTGGCTGAAAGCCTGGTTTAGGGCTGTTTTTAATATGTCATTATTAGTACATAGAATATGGTTTATTTTTAATCTTACAGGCGGGTTACTCTACAGATATGTCCATGTCCTGTTTTTCAGATAAATTTGAGCATTTTATCAAAGAACAGAGAAACACATATAAATGCTAATGTCTCGGTACATTTAGTTTTATCATATACCAGTGAAGATTTTAATTAAAAAGTCTTTTTTCATAATGCCCACAAGAGTTAAACAAAAACCACATGTTGTCAATCATGATATACTTTGATTTTCTATGTATTTTATATTATTTTCACTTTTTGCATTTCCCTCAGAATGAAGTAGGTAACACCAATGACCTCAACTAATAGCTTTGTATGAAATCATGAGATGAATTAGAGAATTTCTGAGGATTAAAAAAAAAGACTGCAGACTCTATAGAGCTTCAGGGAATGAGTAAAACTAAGTCAAGTTGATTTTTTATTCAAAAAAATAGATTTGTGTTTAATGTGACTGTGAACATGGCTTTCATCAACTATTTTCTGACATTTATTGAGCATTTTTTTAATATGTGATTTGATTTGGTTCGATAGTTATTTATGCATTATTTGCTCGTTCAATGGTAGTAAAACTTTTAACCTTTTTAACCTGAAAATACAACACTTTATGGCTGTACATTTCAGAGATAAATACAGCTAATGTAGAAGTAATTGTACAAATGACATAATTTAAACATGATTACATCGTACCAGGAAAGTCTTTTTCAACAGTGGTCTTATTGCAAAGGCTGGAAACCGAGAAAAAAAAAAAAGAAATTCCTATAAAACGACCCCGGCACTCAATAAATACATTTATTTTAAAGAAGTCAAACGTGTTCCCAGACCTATTTTTGCTCCTGTTCTCTGTAGGAACCTTATTCTAGGTTGACTAATTCCAGTCATTTTCAGTCCTGTAGCTGTGAACACATGCTTTATTAAAACTGAACGTATGATGGGAGTGATGAATGCTGCTGTTTAGACTTAGAAATAATTAAACTAATGCTGCTTATTTGTCTCATGGGGGAAATCACACTTTAGTGTAACGAGTGGGAGGAATCGCACAAGAAAAATGTGATTTTTTTTTTTTAATTTTTCCTTCTTTTTTTTTTTTTAATGTGAGATGTGTTTTTGTAATCACGTGGAGCCAAAAAACGCTTTATGTCGCCTATATGTTTGTCTGCGCGAACAGCTGGATTTGACTCAAGAAGCCCGGGCTTGATGGCTGTTCTTGGCGTGTTGACGTGTGCCTTCAGGTGCATAGTGTTCTCCATTTCACGCATAAAAGAGTTAGCGTGCATGCATACACACAGGCGGTACACGTAGCACACACACACATACACACACACACGCACACATACACATAGGGACAAGGTAAATGCATGCAAAACAACCGCCCACACATCCAGGCTCTGTGCAGAGGAGAAGGTAAAAGCAGGTGTGTGTATATGTGTCAGATGCTCAAAGTGAATCCTGTGTGATTGACTGTGTGTCTGATGTTTCACTGTCTGCTGCCTCATTATTACAACTTCTACAGTTTTTTTTATTTTATTTTATTTTTTTTACATCTCCCCTCAGCTGTGAGAAGAAGCATTTGGTGAAACTCCAATCCACAGCGTCGGAATTTATATATTAGATGTAGTTCATTATGTATTATTAGATCAGTGCATTAGGATCAGGGTCAAGGTTGTATTCAAGACATTTTTAACTTTTTACAGCTAAGGAAAATGTGCAGATGTTTGTATTTTGTAGCTGATCCAAGTGCTTTAACCCCGACTACTTTTAGGCCCAGAATATAATACATATATAAAATCTTTCACATAATACGTTAGATTTTCATCCTCAGCGGTGTGAAGAATATTTCGAAACTCTATTTGTGAAAAGAAACTGCATTTTACACATTCTAAAACATGAATACGTACAACTGCTTTATTTCTTTTTTGTTTAGCTTAAAAGCTTATTTTTTTTAAGGTATGAGTTGTGCAGAATCATGATCTTTGTGAATTCCTGGTTGAATGATTTTTAATCATTAATCTTATTTATACAGTACAGTTTTGAGAATCCATGTTTCTACTTGAACAGTTTCCTATATCTATAATTTTCTTTTTATTTACAGATTAAACTAAGGTCATTATAATCTGATGTGCAATTTTCGGTTATATTTTGTAGTTCATTATATAGTTTTTCTTTACTGTTTCTATAGAAATGAAATATCCTTCTAAAATGTGTTACTTCTCATGTCAGTTACATTCCCATTAGTTGTATTAGGTTGAAATAAAATGTCATTTGTAAGCATTTAAATTACATGATGAGATTATCATTTGCACTGGATCAGGAAATCTATTTTTATAATACACGCCATGCCTTCAGAGTAGTGTATTTTTGGTTGCAGAAATATGCTTTTAAAGGCAGCTTCAGTCATTGTTATTTAGTAATTTACTCCAGCCCTCCATCACTTTCATAGATCATTCACCAAGCAACCAGCGCCGTGCACTGCTCCTCTCATTCATACACTCCGTTATGATGCTGCTTCATCAAATCACAATCCTTGTCTCTAGAGCCTCAGATGGATCAAACGGACTGAATGTGTGTGTTGTTTTTCATCGCAGCGCTCAAGAAAATACCTGCAAACCTCCATCAAACATGCATCAATTAAGTATGATGTGAGGAGAAAGGACAATCTATAGTTTGGAGGATTTATTCAATTTGCATCCGTAATTGCGTGCAATTTACAAACTCATTATTTTACAATTTAGTGCATTTAACAGCAGCTGGAGGGCAGATAATGGTGGGGCTATAGGGGGCTAACACGGGCCCCAGATGGACCCCAGACATGATGCAAAACACTAAAATGATGATGTTCATCTGTCTGACTTTAAGAAATCACATTTCAGTGGATTCAGAGGAAGTTGCTACCAGGGAAAAAAAAAACAAAAAACAAAACAGCTTCTGTTAATAGATGCTGGGATTTTACAACCTGGAAGGCAAGATGTCACCTGAATAATTCATCATACATGGACCATCACGTAGCATTGATTGGTTTTAATTGATCAAAATATTTCTTTTAATGTTTAATGATGCATTGATTCTGACTGAATGTAATACAAGATGGATAGGAGTAGCAGTGGTCTGATTTATGTTAAAATGCATTTCACCACACATTAAAAAAAACACATGTCCTTATTAGTAATGCATGAGAAATAATGTGGATTACTACATGGTTATTGTATGTTACAGCCAGAACATCAGTGAACACTGCACAGATTTAAGTCACAGTTAAACAGAAATACTAAAGTAGTGCGATGTTTTGTTTGCGAAAACGATAAAGAGTCCATTTTTGCTTAACCTTTCATTTTCTGTGGGGTGAAGTTAAGAGTGACAATTGTCTAAACAAAGACAAAAATAAGACTTGGTGAATTTGTAGTTCCACAGTAGAACATTTTGTTTTCACTTAGATTCTGAATTGCATCTCGTTGTAAGTATTTGTCTACAAATAAAAAATGGCACCAAGAAAAAAAGGCGGCTTGTACCTGTTTTCGCACAGCATGAAAGATGGAACATAAATAACTTCACTGCTCTATTGAACATGAAACTTGACGGTCAGTTTCACCCTCTGTGTTTTGTGTGGATATCACACTATCATGAGTATGCTTTTGCACTTTAGTTTTAAGTCAGGGCTTTATGGGAATTTAGTAGTGCCTTTTCAGTCTCAGAGTGAATGATTCAGATATAAAATAAAATAAACCTGATTAAATAAACTCTTCATTTAAAAAGAAATGCAAGTGTATTCTATGCAATTTACACCACTAGGGGTCTTTCAATCAAAACAATAACTAAACCACAGAGTAATGACATTGTGATGTGGCATGGGATTGTGGGAATTATTATTTTCATGACCATATCTGTTGAAAATCTAATATGACTCTGCAGAAATCCTCTTCAAAGACAAATAAATATATTACATATTTGGTTTAGACTCACATTAAGTTGCTTTAATGTAACATAGTCAACAAAATATGTAACATAGGCTTAGCTGTTTTTGCATTTACACTGTTGCCCATAAAGTTGTAATAAAATATAAAACCTCTTCTCATGCAATGATTGTGACAATGTAATGTAACAGGGACTCATATCTAATCATTACACCTGGTCAAAGGCAATTACTGATGTGTATAAATAGGAATACAAAGTGTCTGAAAACAAAATTATTACAACTGTGTATTAATACAGAAATGTTCTTTAAATTGGGCCATAAAGGAAATTAATGACACCTTAGTAAACTGTTTTTGCCAAGTACTATTTCTAGTAGAAAAGGGTCATGTGGTCTGAGTCCAGATTGACCTTATTCCATAGTTATAGTGATTACCCATCATGCCTAGTGCCTACAGTACAAGTGTGTGGGGGCAGTGTTATGATGTGGGGTTGCTTCACTTCACTCAGGTCTAGGTTCGTAATGTTATGTGTCCATAACTTTAGATCAGCTGTAAACCTGAATACAGGAGGTCCTCGGGTTACGCGGTACTCGACCTACGCTATTTCGACTTTACGACGCCTGAGTCTCGTCCGCCATTTTGTCTCCAGTCGCGCCATAGTGTAGAGTGTCTGTGTTTGTGCTCCGTAATTTTCTCGGTATCCTCGCCTTTTTCACCCTCCTTTTTTCATGGCCCCAAAAAAGAAAGCAGGATCTTCTATGTGTATTTGGATAGTTATTTAGAGATTTAGGGGGTATTTAAGGGTAAAATTCGACTTACACGGAAATTCAGGTTACGCCGCCTGCGTAGGAACGGAACTCGTTCGTAACCCGAGGACCTCCTGTATACTGAATGACCAGGTCTGAGCAGCAGTGGATTTTTTCTTTGCTGATGATGCAAGATGATAAAACCAGGATTCATCAGGATCATATTTTGAAAGAATAGTTCACAAAGCATGAGACATTGAGTACAGACTTCAACCCCTATCAGAGTCTTTGGGATGTGATGGAGAAGACTTGAACTTGAATCATTAATACAAGAAAATTGGAGGAAAATGAATGCCACTTAGGACAAAAGTAAATGTGATTTTTTGTGACATTCCATGTGCATTGTGTCCAGTCGAATACTCTGTGTGTGACTGTTTTTTGGCTGGGAACTGGCATTCACATGTGCTTACTAGCTACCTGGATTATGTAGCAAAATGTGGTCGAAAACCTGATCTGAGTCCTCTATATAGAATCAGTGCACATGCTGTTGTCATGGATGTAGGCAAATGGGAAAGGTGGGGAAGGTGCTCGTTTTTAAAGGTCAAGAGGCTTTAGAGGCTTTTACTGTAGAAATGGAATATCAAATTCACAATTATGTTTTTAAGAGTGGTGTTTTCATTACCTTAGAATGAGGTGTTTATATCTACTAAAGGAACACACGGTTTCTTTTAGTGTTTCTAAAGTTGCACTGTTAAGGAGTATTAACATCAGACCAGAGTTAAAATCCACTTATATAAAGCTTGTAATGAACAAATTCTTCTGCTTATTATTGGTTTTTGAAGCTACCATAAGGAAGGGATAGGCTATTATCATTTGGTTGCAATCTGCAACTTCACCAGTAGATGTCATTAAATCCCACGCACTGAATGTTGAATTGATTTTAAGAATGCAACTGTACTCCAACCACCACCTCACCATAGTATCTCCCATTAGGGGTCTCTATGTTAAAACAATAACACAAGATACATAGTTGGGTGATGTGTAATTGCATGGAATCATGGGACTTGTGTTCTGAAGTGATTTAGGGGAAAAAAATTGATTTACAGTAAGGTTATGTGTAAAAGGTCTATTCACGTTACATTTAATGACATTTTCACATTAATGAAACAGCTGCAAATAATATTATATGTTTGTAATGGTATAGTAGAAAAAGATAATAAAATTAAATTGGTGGTTTCAATGGACATTATTGGAAACCTGATATAAGGTTAGTGTACGCGAGTCAATGTGTTAATGAGTAAAATGAAGACTTTGTTTTGAGATGTTTAAGAGTGGAAATGTGACATATTATGCCCTAACCTTACTAATGTGGATATTTTTGTAAAACATGTTTGGGTTTTTCATACACAAGAAAATGATGCTTTAGGTCACAAGATTTATGACGTTGTGAATCCGTTGAAAACCAGTAGTGTCACACCCTATTTTGTGCATGTCTGTTATGGCTTTTTGTAATGAATCTACACCTGAAACATCAAACCTACAGGCATAAATCAGTGTATGACCTGCAGTAGATCGAGGTCAGCATGGATGCCTTTGGGAGACGGACCGGACCGGTGTTATGGACAAATACACATAATGCAAATGTAAATGTAAATGTGAAGCAAGTTTAGAGCTGCACTTGTTGCTGCTTCACCTTCATGACAGATTAAAGCCTCTGCATCTGCTATGTCCAGTATTATCCATGGCGTCCATAGTTTGAAGTCCAGTGGAAATTATTCGTCCGTGCATTTGTTGTCATTTTTGCATTGTTTTATGGACAGATATTTTGTAAAACTTGGGTCACGTGGGCAGAATTTAAGAAGACACTATCTGTGTTAGTTTGGACAGGGCATTCAACTTTTAAGCAAGTCCCTGTTTATACTGTACATAGTCTAAGAAAGTGACTGTATTCCATTTACCATCCATTGAAAACCAGTTACCCCTAAGTTCTACTCTTCATATGACCATAATCGGGCAAAAAAAGAAATTGGAGTCCAACTACTTCAGCTCTTTTCACGTTTTCCTGTGAAACCACTTTAGTCACTGACACTTTGAAGGTGACATAGCCTAACAGCCTTTTATGCTTTTACTACATTTGGCATGTCCACAAGAGTCCATGAAAAGAGAGTTTCAGGCCCCTTTGGTTCTGGACTTGATCTGTGGGCAAGTTGGCTTTGTTAAGCTCTTATAAAGTCCCAGGATTTCCCATGTATGATGCTGCCTCAGTGTGAATGTGTCTGCGTCTGTGTGTGTGTATATGTGTGTGTGTGTGTTATGGCCTCTCCCTTCTTCCTCTCATAACTGATTGTTTACTGAGTGCTTTCCACCTTTTTTCCCTGAGCCTGTAAGTATAAAATTTTAATTAGGAACACTGACAGGCCTGGCGCATGATCCACAGCCTTGCATCCATCACAGGAAAATAAAGGGAGGGAGAAAGACAAGGAGAGAGAATGAGAGAGAGAGACTTTGTTCCTCATCTCTCCCCACTTCC
>JAPQRQ010000008.1:5845587-5856763 GCA_037367365.1 Apogon talboti
ATACACCAGTGTGAGTAGCAGCACTGGAGGCAAAGTGGGTGAAGTGTCTTGCCCAAGGACACAACAGCTCATGACTCAGACAGAGTGGGATTTGAACCGCCAACCTTTCGGTTATTGGACGACCCGCTCTACCATCTGAGCCACGGCCGCCCAAGTTGAGTAATAATCTACATTTTGTTTTATTTTTATTGAAATAAATATTATACAACATAAATAATAATTACATTTTCATTATTTTATTTTTTATTATTTAACGCTGTGAGAAGCATTTTGGTGAAAAGGTGTGTTGTCCTGAGTTTTCTTCAAGTTAAACTTACTTTTCAGTAAATTTGCCATATTCCACTCTTTTCCAATGTGTTATTTTTACTTAGAATTTGACATTTTGACCTTTGTTTTGTGCTCTTTCAACTTCTCTGTACCTCATCTGAAATCTGTCTCTGTGTATGAAATCTGCTTCATAAATAAAACCACCTTGAAAAAGTTCTAAGAGGTCTGCTCGAGAACCACCAAAGCCTTTTTCTTTTTTTTTTTTTTTTTTGGCAATCATTAGTGGTAAAGTGCTCAGTAATGAGAAAGCAGTTTCACAAACATGCTGGCAATTGTTGCAAATATCTCAAGTTTTAGTGTTGGCCATATGTATGATAGAAAACCTTCCCTGTACACTGGAACGGCCTCTTCGTTGGCAGTGTTTTCTCGTTCATTGTTCAATTGTCTGGACCCTGAAACCTTCATTCTACATCTGACAAACAGCAAATGTTGTTTGTGTTTTGCTGTTTTTATTTTCGCCGCTGATATTCTCATTCTCTTCATACTTGCTTGTCAGTTGCCCATTTTAACACTGAAACAGGTTTTACTTGATCTGTTCCCCCTGATCCTGCTCTGAAAAGATTCCATTGTCATGTAAAATGGTCAGAAATGTGGTTTCAATTATCTATAACTTTCTCTTTACAAACTGAAGTTGCGATTTTACAGAGTTAAAGAACTTTAGGCCAATCTTCAATCTTATATTGGACGTATTTAAGAAGGAATATGGAAATAATAAATAATAATACAACGTAATAACAAATATTATCGTGAAATAGCGGAAAAGTCTTTCTTGCATTTCAAAAGCTGTGGCTGCATTAGACAGACACAAACAAATGCAAATGATTTGCTTTTTGTTTGTTTGTTTGTTTATAGAATTTTGTTTTGTTAACTAAATTCTTGACTCTCCCTGGATGTGTTTCATTATTTTGCTTTTATTTTTGACCTCGATGGAACAGAGCATGTGCAGAAAGGAGCTTGCAGGTTCGGAGAATAGAACAATACTTGGTAGAGTTCAATGACTTAATTGATTCTTAATGCAATGTATCAGAAATGCATGGGGTGTCCAAAACCTTTTCTCTTATCAGGCTGCTGTTTCCTTGTCTACTTGCTCTAAATATAAACAAATCATTCGGAACTAGTTTTTCTGTTCCGTACTCTTATGTATGAACTACCAGTCTCTCAATCTGCCTAAGTGAGTTAGTCTCAGTGCAGCGTTTACCCTTGCTGTTGAAACTCGCCCTCGGTGTTTATCCCAGGGCTTCATGCCATACACCTCCTGCACTGGACTGGACGCCCAGAAATGATGGCATGTAATTGAGCCGCTGTAATTTGTAGTGATTGACCCAGAGGGCTGCCTATTAGCAATTGTCAGCTGGAATGATAGATCCCTTTAGCATTACGGAGCTGTGGCCGTCCCTGGTGTCCGCGCCCGCTTAACTTGTTATTTATAGATCATGTCAGGCCAGTAATAAACATAAAGCATAAAACTGCACCTAATGTGCCGCTAATGAAATCTGGACATGAGTAACTTTATGAATTGAAATAATTCATGGGAGTGTTTCAATGGCGCTGGGTGCCTCGGACTCAGATAACGTTAGCGCTGTGTGTGTAGAACAGAGCTGCCTTGCTCATTTGTAGGGTGTAAATGTAAAGCAGCAACTACTACAGGGTAGTCAATGGAAATGGGCAGCATTACTGAACTGTTAACCAGCCTTCTGCTTCATGCAACAACTATTCAGTCATTTCTTCCACCAAAGTATGAGTTTCAGACACTCGTGTGGAGAACATGATTAACTTCCAGCTAAATCCGGCATATTTACACAAAGTAATGTTTTTTGTACTGAGTGTTCATTAATACGCACTGTCCTCATCAAATAAACAAACAAAATAAAGAATGATGAGGGGACAAAATGATGCCTCTGTCTCATTCAAAATAAAAAAAAGACATCACAGCCATTTTAGAAGGAAAAAAACAACAGAACACTCGGCTTCTTCTACTCTCTTTATTAAAGACATGTGTAGAGTATCTTATAGCTCCACCTGCTGGCAACAAAACACACCATAGACTCTTTACCCCAAACCAGTTTATTGAAATACACTTATTTTGCAATTTCATTTTTGCGACTTCTCAAAGTTCACTGAAAATCTGCTGAACATTTTATGGAAACACCGCCAATGTGCTGCAGGAGGGAAATCTAAAGCTGTCTCCTGAACACTTTTTTCTTTTAGGTTAGCATGGTAGTAAAGTCTGGTCCTTGTAAGTAGGAGTCCGTATGTTGTTCAGGAAAGTGTATTTTCCAGCGTGTGCCACAAAAGCCGCTTGTTTGAGCTGCTGTCCACGCACTTGTGTATTTACTCTGCATGTAGGAGTTTGTGCACACATGTATACAAGTGTGTGTCACTGCATGTGCATGTGTGTGTGTGTGTGTAAATCTCCCGTTGCCCCCCCCCTCCCTTCCATCTTATTGCTTTCTTGAGCTTCTCAGGGAGAAATCCTCTTGATTCACCCAGTCCCTGAGGCTAGAGCCCCATACACAGCAGATGTTCCACTGAAAAGGCCATGAATGTTTAATCATTTGTGTTATTGATGCTGCCTTTTTGTTTGTTAGCAAGTGTGAGCGACTGTTAGGGTCTTATGTGTCTATTTTTGCACGTTATGCATCCGTCTGTGCAAGTGTGTAAGAGTGTGTGCAATGAAGGGAGGAAAATTTTTAAACGTTGATGCCATTTCTGTTTGCAGAAAGCTCTTTTTTACCTCACAGGCCATGCAATGAATGAATAATGAAGTCTATTAAAAATGTTATTCAGGATCATTATTGAGTTTGCTGGGTCAAATATCACATCAATGCACTCTCACAAAACAAGACCATCTTTTCTTTTCTTTTTCGTTTTGTCAAATAGAAAGTTAAGCCCCTACTTTTCCCTGATCATGGATGAACAAACTGGGCTCAGGCTCTAAACTGTGATTTGTTGGACTTAAAGCTGCTGTTTTAGTATTTGAGCTGACAGCCAGATTTGATCATAATTAGACAGCATGCCGTGGGCTTTGATTGGCACGGTAATTGGATTGTCATTGGGGCTGAAAAGCTATTATCTTTGGATCATGCCCCATGAAATTTGTTGGAAAAACTTCTGTGGCCATCATTAAGTCGGCCATCTTGGGGGCCTTCGCAAATGAGCTTTTTTTTTCTTCTTCTTTCAGCAAAGGAATGAGCGAGCAAGAGAAAGTGTGAGGCGGGAGGAAAAAAAATAAAAGGTACCTGTGCACCGCTGGGACCCTTAGATCCTCCGAATCACAGCAAAGACAATCTGGGCCCTATTGATTAATGATATTAGCATAGCAGGTAGCGCTAAGTCGAAAAGCGGCGTGCTGGGTTATTGCCCATCGCTCTCGCCCACTCGCTAGTAACAGGGATGGGGTGAGGGCGAAGCAAAGGGGTGGAGGGGGGGTAGTGAGTGAAGGAATGGGATAATGAGAAAGAGGTGAGCCTGGAAGAAATGTGAGGGAGGGGAGTGATGGGAGGAAAAAGGAAACTGCAGGGTGGCTTTTCATTTGCACTTGTTTGTTAAGTATCGGGTGCGATGCCCATTTTAGGGGAATAATAGCAATATGAGGTAATGAAAATGAGAACTGAGGTGTGAGATGGGAAATAGGTAGCATTTCTCAAAGCTGTTTGACGATTTAGCCAACTTACATGTATGAAAACTGAAAACCCTTCAAGTACCAACTTCTATCCTCTCTCTCTCTCTCTCTCTCTCTCTCTCTCTCTCTCGCTGCTTGTTTCTCCACATAGGACAGAAATCAGAGGTTTATTACCAGAAGGATTCACATTTAGTTGAATTTTTATGTGAGATTTATGGGTAGACAGTTCAAGTGGCCAAATATGACAATGTTATTTGATTGCGTTCCTGATGTTTTTCCTCACTTTGGGTTTGTTTTATACTTTGGTTTATTAGGTTGGTTTCCAAGAGTCTTTTAGAATTGGTATACAGCTTTGATAAAATCTCAGTCAAATTGCACTAGTAAGATGAAGACATTTTGAGGAATTGTAAATATAACTTGAAAATCATGTAATATTTATCCGTGTTGTATAATTGTGAGTACAAATTCATTTTTTCATACACTCTTGATTTTTTAAATGTAATTCTCTGAAGTTAATATGATGTTTTGTGCTGAGATCTGCTCATACGTTGAGGCTTTGTTAGTTAAATCCATTTCTGATCTATGAGTCCTGGCTGCCTACGTCATTGGTAACAGCCACAATACACTGATTTTAGAGAACAGAACTTGGGTTCTTTGAAATTCCTTATGTTTACTCAAGTTCTTCTTTTCCTCTTCTCTACAGTGGCAACACCATCCAGCACCAACCACCAGGAGCTTGGAAATTGATTCTTCTAATGTTAGAAAATGACCAACCGGCATCTCTGCACAAACTTCAGGTAACCACATGTGCACCTGTGAATCTTCCATATTTAACTCTGAAGTTTGAGGTCAAAGGTTACTGTACAGAGCTCCTGTTTGGGGTAAAAAGAAAATATCCTCTGGTAGAGATGGATGCTTGAGAATAATGCACATTTTAGTCAGAAGGAGAAACATACAGTACATACTTTAAAAATTTGTATGGGGATATAAACATGTGGGGCTGCATGAAAACATAAATATACTGGAATCCATTCATTAATTCTTTTTTTTTGAAAACAGCTTCCTAGCACAAAATCTGGATTATTTTATGCATGTAAATATGGTCAAGGTTTGGTCAAACCTTGGACCTGGATGTGTTCTATTGTAGGGTTTACTTCAGTCTTGAGTGAGACTTTGCCCACCTATAGTTCCCTTGTCTTTTAAGCTCCTCTCAAAGGCATGCTTCAGTGTTTACACGTCCATGTGTGTGCACATACAATACATACACCAAATCTCAGACAAATCACTCCCAAATTGAAATTCATACCCTTCAAGGCCAAATCGGCTGCTGTAAACCCTCCAGGGTCCAAAAGGTCAGGATATGGCGCACATTGTTCCCACACAGAAAAATGATGCCGTTAATACACTGCTGTGTGTCATGAATTAGGGAGTGTTGTTATGTTACGCTCCCTTACATAAAACTCAGTGTATGTATGTGTTCGTGTGTTATAAATGTTCATTGGCTCATGATGTAGACTTTCTGTGCACATAACAACATGTTTTGCATATGTGGATGCATGGTTTATGCAAGATAATGAATGTAGCATTGCATCATATCTGATAGGTGTAATACAGTATGTAGCAGGGAAATGTTTTGTCTTGTTGATAGCAGCTCCCTCTGCTCTCTTTCATTGTGTCTGTGGGTGAAAGTTTCCATGCAGGCACTGTTGATCATGGCCTATCAAGTGTCATCTGATTTGCATTCAGTGGACGCGTCATTATTCACAACATTTGATGTCCACAAAAACACATTAGACCTCTCTGTTCTGGAGCCGAGTGGCATTGGCCGCGACCGCCTAGACATCATTTGTGCGCCCAAATAGTCCAAATGTAAATTGATATGTAAGAAAATGCCCCATTAACTTTTTCATTAATGGTTATAATGCATTGTGAGTGTCATCCGCAGGGTGGTGCGCTTCCCTGAGCATGGCCACGCACACATGTGCCACCCGTACTAACACCCCTGAACACATCACATCATGCACATACACAAATTCACACTGGTAAGTCCCACAAGCAAAAACTGTACACACTTAGAAACAGTAATAAACACACACATACCTACAAGAACAAACTTCACGTCCATTCATCTGTACACACTGCATGCGCTTTCATCGTAAAAGCAGTATTTCTGTTCCTTTTTACTTTAATTGCAGCATTATTAAACCGTCACCAATTCATACTGCCAGATGTGTTCACAGCTGCTAGAATAGACATCATGGGGCTCGTGTCGGCTTTACTTTCCTCCATTTTCTATTGATGTTGCAAACATGTGGCTTCCACTGTGAACTGACTCACCCTTAATGCACTCGTTCATTGTGCTCTACATACTGATAATCCAGTTGTGGCCTGGGTGTCTTTAATGATGACCTTAACAAGCTGGAATAACTCTCTTCTGAGGTGACTTGGAGTTGGTTGAGTTTTGTTTTGCTCTCTTTGTAGTGTTAGCTACTTTTGTAGAGACCCTAATGTTCCGCTAATACTGCAAATACTCAGCCAATCAGAATGATGGTGCCTCAGTCAGTAGATATTGGCCCGATAAGAAAGAAATTTCCAACTACACTAAGACAGGTGCAGCCAATCTTTGATCATATGTTCTATAGGGAAATATTAACACTTAATAACCTTGTAAAGATATAGTTTGGTGTTGGAATAACTGTCTAGTAAATATAATCAATCTGCACAGGTTTGCCATCAGGTAACGTGATGAAAAGGGACAGAAACAAAGATAATTAGACTAAAGACAAAAGATTCCAGTCTCTCCTATGTAACTGTTGATGAACAGCTAACCTGTGGCTAATTAGCTCTGGCCTTGATTACCCGTATCACATCAATAGCATCACTTCCCAGATACCAAATATTTTCCTATAATTTACAACAGTTGGTCTTGTGGTTCAGTTCATGGCTGTGATTGGAGAGACAAGTGGCATGTTTGGTGAGTTTGGTTATTTCTACCTTTGGTTTTGACAACATAAACAGGCATAAAAATGCATGTGTTTGGTCCGTGATTCGCTGTAATTCGGGCTCGTGTGTTGCCACACTTCAAACGGTCAGTTGTGTCATAAAATGATCATTTAGTTAATGTCAGATCTCATTGGGTGGTGTCATTATTTGCAGGTCTATGAATCATCACAGAGGTCGTCTGTTATAGAACCAACAGTTTTCACAAAGTAGTTCTTTATTCAGGAACTGAGTCACTTCTCCCATTGGACTTCATTCACACTGAACAGACCCTGGTCTCCCTTTGTAGACCCCAAGGCCAGAACGCATTTACACCTAAAGATTGGAACTTTGCAGCTTTATACTAGACATCTTTGATGGAAACGTGGAGGAAAAAACACGCTTTTTCGTTGGAGACCTTAAAAGGTGTATGGATTGGTGGTCAAAAGGTTCCAGAAAAGAAGTAGCTTCTGTTATATTTTTGGGAGGTCTGATGATTCACGTTGAGCAGAACTACTGTCCCAAGGAGGAGAACCAAGGAGGCTATATTTTTAACGGCATTGATCTGTTGGTTGGTTAAAAGTTTAGTGTCCCTTTGGAAGAATCATCCTGATGTTCTGTGTTTTGTGTGATTTCCTAATTTTGGTCATTTAAGGTGAAAGGAAAATGTTCGAAAAACTTCCAGAAAAATCCTCATCTGATCGGATTGGAATGTACAACATACATTTATTTTGTTGTGGTGTCAAGATCTAATGTCAAAAGAATTGTACTATGTGAGCAGTTGAGGTCACAGTTGACAATTCTGTTGATTTTACATCTGGACCTGTGTGGTGGATTATTATTGTCTTTCAGAATGCAGTTAAGGTTAGTTTTACAAATAGAACTGCAGTACTTGGTAGTTTTTAGCACCACTGACCAACAATTGAATAATTAGCTTTCAGCATATTGTAATCCAAGTGATCTGACATGGAACACGTCCCCCCCCCAAAAAAAAAATAAAATAAAAAAAATAAAAAATAATAAAAAAAAACAACACACACACGCTCCCATAGCCCCCCACTTTTTGTGATGCATTCTTTGGTGAATCGCAGGACAGAAATATGACAAATCAGTGTTTCCAGGCAGGTAGGGGGTTAAATATGTGAGTGACAACTGTAATTATCCATCGACGTGACTCTGCAGCTCCATTCTGAGGCTTGGATAAGTGACTTCTCTTTTTCCAACATGATGTGAAGTGACAACAGGTCATCTATTTTTATGTTTAGTCTTTTCATTTGGGCTGAAGGAAAAAAGCTGCAGAAGGACCAGGAGTATTTTCTTCCCCCCTGATTTCAGCTGCTGCAGCGTTAAGTTTTGCCAGCTACTTTATTTGTGCAGCTAGTAATAAAATACTTAAATTGCTGTGAATCATTATCTCATTGAAGTCAGTGTGATTGCTGGGGATGGTATGTTGTTGTGGGGTATTTATCTGCCTTGACGGAGTTTTGCACTTTCTGTCTCTGTGTACCCTCGAGTTTTAGCAGTGCAGCAGTTTTTATTAATTATGTGACAACACTGGGAAATTTGCACTACAGAACCTATCCAAGATTTTGGGTCTTAATAAAATTAAAGTTCTTGATGACCAAAAAATGACAATGGAGACACCATGAGTCTTTTCTTTTTCACTTTCTTTACTTTTTCTTTTCTCAGGCATAATACCTCCCCACTGTTTATCCTTTTTTTTTTCCCTCCACACACATGCACATACAAACACCACAGCAGTCACTGCAAGAGTCAATATTTCTATTGTTCATCCAACACGTCAAACACTTATCCCTGAGTGTTTGCAGGCTGCTGAAGGGAAAAAAAATTAAAGTTGAGCGTGTAAGTACAATAGCACACACACACAGGTCGCTAGGCTGCAAAACCATGGCAACATTTATGGGATCAAGCATAAGTGGCAAGTACGAGGGCCGGGTTTACTCCGGCGTTTGTGTATGAACACGTTGAAGCATGGAGACTGTAGATAACTCGGCACAATAACTGGGTTGGCCACGGAGCAGAGAGAAACAATAGGGCAGATAATGCAGGAGAATCCAAGATCCATGGACGCTTCACGTGTTAGAAGACAGTTATAATTCAGTCAGTTACAGCACACATCATGGGAGAAAGTGTAGTTGGAAAAGAAAATATGATTTAAAAGAGTTTTTTTGGTGTAAAGTTCAAGTAGTCTGTCCATTTCAACTACATGGGATAATAATAGTTCATGTATTTCCTCTTTTATGTGAATTTTTCTTGTTTTATACATTGGTTTATTAGGGATAGATAAGCCAAAAGAACAATACGTTTCCTGACTGATGTATAATATTATGAAAAAGTTAACAGTTTACTTGCAAGAAGTTAAAATTTAGAGAAAAAAAGAGAAATTCTGATCAGAAAAGCTTGAAAATGCTGTGGTATTCATATTCATCATATAAATATAATTACAACAATATGTTCTCATACACTTTTTTACTGTTTTTAAGAGTTAAAATGCTTGTGTCCTTGTTAGGTCCTCTGAGGTGATTGTTTGATGACGTGAGCAAAGTCCATTACTAAACTAACAACTGCCTATGTTCTTACTTCATTCATGATAACAGCCTGTGAAGTGATTTTCATGGAGAGAACTTGGATTGGATTTTACATGGAAATTCTTAAACTCATTCTCAGGTTCTTCAATGCCACTCCTCTGCAACAGCTGCAACGGTATACAGCACTGAATACTATTAACTAGGAAATGCAGCCAGCAAAAGAAAAAAAAAGGCACATAAATCCCACATGAATACACAAGTGTTCCTCCATATTGAACTTGAAACTGCTATGGCTAAAAAACAATAAACCAAAAACCTTTCCTGTGAAGACCCTTTAGTGTCATTGTCTGTCCCTGTAAAACTCTGGAGCAGTTGGAACTTGATAAAGTTTTAACTGAACACCTCAGTAGTAGTATGACCAAGCTAAATTCCACAGCAGCAGTCCATATCACTGCACCTTCTTTCCATCTTCTTACTTTGTACGACCACAGATATTTCTGACCAATAAGAGGTGAGAAGCTTCTTGTGTGATTTGTAGTAATGGGTTTTTGCTTCACTTGGAGAAAAGCTTTGGGTCTAAAATATCATCAACTGATTTGTACCAGAGAAAACTACCTACCATGTCTGTCTTTGGGAGAGAGTGTGAAGAAAACACCAACCACATCGACTAAAACTTTCATGTTAAACACCAATTTCAATGTATGTATGCATAATGTATAAGCATGCTAATTAGTGCTAGGTAGCCTAATTAACAGGCTGACAAATCAAAATGCAGTGGTAAATGAATGCTAACATTAGTCAGTGTAGCCAAGTGAAGCTGATATAGTAAAGCTCTAATTAAAAATCGGTAAACCTCATGACAGAATCTCATAATCTTGCTAATATAACTTTTCAACAACAACCGTATTAGAGCTGCCAGTCAGGATAATGTTTTGTTCAATAAACAGAAGCTCTGAACGTCTGATTAAACAGCCAAGTTCACACAGACAGCACAGACATGGATGAACAATGTACGACTTGTTAGATGTGTCTGTCACATTATGTTTAAAACAAGATATGTCAGGAATGTTCCAATAGAATGTCTTCAAATTTTTTATGAATATTCACTCAGATATTTTTTTTTATTCAGGCCATAACTGCTAGTAACTGAAAGAACCCCATGAATAGACTTGACACATGGTCTTGTTTTAGTGATATATAAATAAAAGTTGTTTTGTGTGTGAGAGGAGTCTGATATGCTTTTGATTAAGCCTTAAAAAAGAAAAAAAAAGATTATTTAACAAAACATGAAGCAATATAAATTAATGGGCAGCTGGAATCTAATCACATTTTCTTTTGACTTGTTTCTATTGATGAATAAAAAAAAGCTTGAGTATTTTCTTTTTGTGCACTTGTTCATCCATTCCCCTTTTGCTCCTCCCGATTAAATTAGCTGTTGAAAGGAAATGGCATTAACAGAAATACGCAACAGATAATGTGGACATTTCATGTGTAAGCTGCGATATGAGCGATGCATTAATGGGGGAAAATGATTGTGCATTCAATTACGGCACAATGCCTTCCAGAGATGTCTGTGTGATTTGGCCGCGGCCTGTCGTTGCGTCCTCCACGGTGGGGGTCCGCCCACTGACTGATGAGAGCCCTAATCTGCTAATCTCACCAACCGGGGGATGTGGGGGGTGTTCGGGGAGTGGAGCTG
>JAPQRQ010000008.1:5917462-5948689 GCA_037367365.1 Apogon talboti
GGCTGGATGGAAATGGAGAGGGATCAAGGTAGAAGGCCAATGTGTGTGTGTGTGTGTGTTCAGTAGAGGTGGTTGTTGGGTAAAATGAAGAAAGACATGGAAATGGTGTGAAAAATGACCAAAATTGATGCAAAACAGTAGAAGTAATAAAATTCACCACATCAACCTTGTATTTTATTGAATTACTATGTAAAAATATCATGTAAATATACATTTGTATGCCCCTTCATTTACATCCATGGCTGTCATTCTTATACTAGTAATGACGACTTTGAAGGAAATGAATTAAATGCATGTATGTGTTTTGTTTTAGTGACATGGAAGTTCTCAGTTCCCAGTTTTTATGAAATGTGTAATTAATTTTTATGATTTTGTATGATTAGAAAATGCCAAATATGAGAAAAAAAAACCCCAAAAACATAAACATATATATCATTGAAAGTCACTACATTATGATATTACAAAAAAAAAACAAAAAAAAAAACTCTGGTCTTTCTATCTATACTTAAAAACACATTATCTTCTTTCACTTGGACTCACAGATAAATTGATCATATATTAGTAGCCAAAGGTCACAGTTATTCTGACCTCACGAAACATGATTCTGGCCACAATTGCGATTAGAAGGTTGGTACGTTAAGTCATGTGACCAATCTCCTCTGTGTTGGATATAACCATAAAGCACTAAAACATGACTCCGAGTACAGTGAGTAGTGTGGACTGATAAAAGCACCGACATATTCCTTTGTTTCATCAATGAAAAACCATCACTGTCATTTCAGATGGAAAACAGCAACGGTATGCCCACTGCTACTGTTTATTAGTCATGTGTAACATAGAAAGTACATACCGTTACACTCTGTCGGTATTACACAGCCTAGGTTCATCCATTCCAAACCACTTTAAGAAAATGTAGACAATTTCTCTTTTTTTTTTCGTTTGACTTTTCAAAAGTTTTCATTAAAATTGTACCTACATTGTAAGGAACACCTTGGTATTGAGGTTGTGCACCTAATCCTTGACAAAAAAAAAAAAAAAATAGTTCAACTCTTTCCTATTGTCTGCTTTCATTTTCTTTTTTCAAAAGGAGAATATCTGGAGTTAGCTGCTTATATCTTCTGTGGCTTGATGGCAGGAAAACCCAGTTTAAAGTCATAACAGGAGGATCACATCCAACATACAGACCTTTTCCCTCATAATATTATCAAAACTAGCACGGTATGGACATTCCTCCATCTCATTCAGTCCACTTTTCACTTCCTGCCATCCATCTGATTTTCAAGCCATTGAGGAGCACTCAAATACTCATGAACATATGTATTTTATACTTTAGGAGTCTGTATGTGGCATCTTAGATAACTGATATAAGGTAAAATCCCTTACCTTTAAAAGCACATCTAGAACATGAAAGTAGGACATGGTTATAAAACATGATAATAAGTTACATGTGTCTTTGAATGCAATTGTACCTTTTTTTTTTATAAGCATTCACTGTACTGCTTTTAAACTAACAATAAACCAGTGAAATAAATGCAGAGTGAAGAGAGGCAGAAGGGGAGAGAAAAGCTCTGTGCCCTTGTGGCTCACCCTGTTAAAGTGTCTTTATTAGGAGTCAGGGACTGATCACACTGCTAAGTGACCCGCCAAGGTCACAGAGAAGGGCAGCTCTGGTAATTAGTATGCTCTTTGGTGCAGCGGGGCCGCATTCGCCTTCACTCACATTAGTATGCTTCACTGTGGGACTGAGGGGTTATGCTAAGCTACGCACGCTAGCCATTAGTATGCCCACTTCTCAGCAGCAGAGACCGGTCATCATCAGTCTGTCCCGTCCAGGGAATGGAACTGAGTGCATTTACTCAAGTACTGTACTTAAAGGAGCTATTAAAAGTACAGTCCTGATCAGCGTTGAGTATGTCCACTTTAGTTTTTGCTAGAGGTGAAGTTAATCACATGTTCAAGCAACAAGCAAGTCTCCACACTGTAAAAAGTGATTTTCAAGAAATTTTTAAGGGAAATTTACTTATTTCGAGGATATTAATCTGTGTTTTTTTTTTTAGTTTTTAGTGCTGATAGAAAAATTATCTGACAGCGCAAGAATGTCAACCATGTTTTTTGAATATATATCTTCCCTTTTGTAGGTCAGAATTGGCAGCCTATTTTGAGTACAAATGATCTAGAAATGAGCTCTAATAATGTGCAACATGAGCAACCAATGTTTTGGCACATATGCAACCAATAGTTTCTCCTTATTTTAAGCAATAATCCTTCTTAATTCATAACCTGATAAGTCTAAATGAAGTCGTAAGTTTCTGTGGTGAAAATCAAGAAAGTCGCATCCCCGATAAAAGTCAAGGACAACACGTCAATGAATTATGTCATAAATAAAGTATTTCCTTCCAACTTCAGATTCAGATTCTTTATTTGTCATTTAACCATTTCTATCTTAGATGTAATGTAAAAATGAAATGACGATGCATTGGTCTCTAAAAAAAACCACACTGATAAAACACTTAAGGACAGAATAAAATAGTCAGTATAAAATATATATATAAACATCTATAAGTAAATAATGCACATAATAAAATCTGTGATAAAAGTATGAAATAAATGTACTAATCCGATGTTAAAAAGTATTGCACTGAATATAGCCCAAGTCAATACAATAATCAATGTGGTAGAGATCCCTCCATATATTGCACTGTTTATCTCTGACATTTGTGTGTGTTTATCAGTCTGGCAGCAGTTGGGTCAAAACTTTGGAAAAATAGTTGTAGTGGAGTAGAAGTAAACAGCTGCATGAAACAGAAAAAGTAGTAATACCTCAAATTTTCTTTCACTATGTGAGTACAAGTACACTGTTGAACATAAAGATGGAATAATCCTCTTCTCAGACACATTTTGTTTTTATTCCTATTTTACACATCAGTAATCACCTTTGACCTGCTGTAATGATCACATACTGAGTCCCAGTTACACTTTATCTATCAACAATAAATCACATTGTCACAATCATTTCATGAGAAAAGGTAAAAATATTTAATTCCAACTTTCTGGGCATCAGTGTACTTTGATTCCACCACTGCTGAAGTTGGACACAAACCAAAGCCTTGGTCAGACTCTGACAAACAACACTGTGTTGTTCTGTGTAAAAATTCCTCATTTAAAACAGTTGGAGGGAGTTTTTTTTATTTTTATTTTTTATTTGGTAGATAGGGTAAGAAGCAGCAGAGCTTTGAGTATTTCCACTTTAGTTTTTGCTAGAGGTGAGAAGTAAGTCACATGTTTCAAGCAACAAGCAAGTCTCCAGTCATAACCTGCTAACTCTCAACCAAGTCTTAAATTTCTGTGGTGAAAACCAAGAAAGTCGAGTCGAATCCCTGCTGAAAGTCATAAACACAAGTCAAGTTACTATGACGAGTCATAGACATACAAACTTCTGATGAAGTTGAACCATCAAACTCTGCAAATTCACAATAATGGTGAGAGACACTTTTAAAGACACTTTAATAGTCTGCTGTGTTATTCATTCCTCCTCTGTCTCTTATTTCAGCTGCTGTACAATTCACACACGGCTTTAAAAACAACCCAGATGTATTTTACAAATCAAACGTGACTTTAAAACAGGGGTGGGCAATCCCGGTCCTTGAGGGCCGGTGTCCTGCATGTTTTAGATATTTCCCTCTTTCAGAACACCTGGACGCCATTACGGAGTTATCAGGCTTCTGCAGAGCTTGGTGATGAGCTGATCATTAATTGAACCAGGTGTGCTGGAAGAGGGAAATATCTAAAACATGCAGGACACCAGCCTTAGAGGACCAGGACTGTCCACCCCTGCTTTAAAATGTATTTGAGCAGGATAACTTGTCAAGTCATTTATCAGAGTGACATCTACATCTTTCATTAGCATTAACCTAAGTCTGAAATCCTACAAATTCTGACTAAAATCTGACTTAAGTCGTGTGTCTAAAGTCCCCCACCTCTGCTTTTTACTATTTTATCTGACAGCATTAGTTACTTTGCATATGTCAATATGACACAATTAGTTGTTATAATACAGAACATTATGAAAGATGAAACCACTGGCTTCCAACCTTTTACGAAATGTCTCTAATTAGACTCTTATTTCAGTATCAACATTTCGCACATGGTTTCAAATCCAGAAATGTTAAAATCTTAAATATGTCTCATTGTAATGGTTTCTTCTACCATTACAAGACTGAAGTACAGTGGTCCCTCGTTTATCGCGGGGGTTGCGTTCTAAAAATAACCCGCAATAGGCGAAATCTGCGAAGTAGTCAGCTTTATTTTTTACAATTATTATATATGTTTAAAGGCTGTAAGTCCAACTCTTTGTGCGATGGTTAGCATCTTCCTCTGCCTTTTGGGTGCGACTGCAGATGCCTTTGTCAGTACAGAACATTTCGTCGACATTGTGGGTTTTGTCGGGGAGAAAACTGTCAAACATACAGCACTTCAGAGTCACACTGCTAGCGATCGAACATTTATGTAAATTTGGCAAGCCGAACGTATTCTGTACTGTACAGGAGACACGGCACGGAGGAGATTGATTGACAACGGTCTACAGTCCCTTAGCCAATCAGGATGCAGAACACAATGTGCGTTCAAACACTGTAAAAAAAAAAAAAGCATGCAAAATTGCACTAAAAAAATTTGCGAAACAGCGAGGCCGCGAAAAATGAACCACGTTATACTGAGGGACAACTGTACAGCTAATTTGGGCACGTAAGCTACATTGATGTAAATATGGAGAGTATCATAACTGACTTAATGGCTTTTTGCAGATCTAACTGATGTAGATGGTTCCTAGGGGGCTTCTTCAACAAGTTTCACATTGAAGGTAGATTTTGTGTCTTTATTGCCTGCCCTAGCATTTCCAAATGTTTGCAGACAGGTAAGGTAAGAAATGCTTTAACCCAGACAGCATTAAACCCTGGTATGCATTTAAAAAAGGCCTATATTAAATAATTATTTTGCTAATGTAAAACTAATTTTGGTAAATTCACATACTACGTTTACCACAGTTGGGTGTGAAGATAATGTCATGGTGATCAAAGGTGATCAGACAGGTAGGTATTGTGAAATTCATATTCGGGACTTTAGGGGGGTCAGGTGAGGTCATGTAAAGGGCAACCAAGGTCATGGTGGATGAATGGATCAGACACAGGACTTTGACCCCTCTTATATAAGACCTCAAGTCAGTATCTTGACTCAATATTTTTAGACTTTTTTTTTTTAGAATATGTGAATAAGCACCAGATACTACAGCTAGTTATAATAAACAATGCAGCGATATAAAGCTCAGGAGATGGTGGTATGTGACTGACCCCCCCCCCCCCACACACACACACACACACACACACCAGTATGAAGTCTCTGAATAATAATATAATTCTTTTTATTAAAACTGCATTGGCAAATCGATGCTTTCGCCTTGGTTCCCCTGCCAAATAGATCTTTAAGCACTAATTAAAATGAAAACAAACAGAAAAAGACAAAACAATGCAAAGTCATCAGGAAGAAATTAATTGACAAAGTCCGTCAATTTGGAATGACAGAATAAAGCCGACTCTAGGGGTCTGTGGGAAGCCCCGGTTGGAAGAACTGCCCGGCCACATCCATACAGGTCAAACAACAGCTGACCATCAATATGAACCAAAGCAGATCCTTTTTAGTGAATTGGACAGATTGATAATTCAGAGAGCGCCGCCCTCCACCGCCAGCCTGCCCTTCGTCTACAGGGCGAAGCCGGCCCAGTCTCCACTTTTCCATTAATATGCACCTCGTCAGCAGGCCAGCGCCAGCCTCGGCTACGCTAACCATTGTTCTGCCACAATCAAATTAGCTGTGTTGATGAGGCCTGAGCTCTGTGACCTCCATGGGCCCAGTGGCTTCCCAGCCCTAGAATTGACAAAGAAGATCTGAGAGCTGTAGTCTGCAGAGACGGCGGGGGCTCACATACTGATTCCTGATTGTGTCGGCTCTCCTTTTATTTATATATTTACATACTGGAAGTAATTGAGACGAGGTGTTGACTGCAATATGCGAAACAGATGCCCCCAGCAAGTGACATGTGAACTTGGTATTGATGTCTAGCAAAGACGAAAGAGCTGTGTGATGTGTGCGTATATTTTTTGTCACGCCTCGACATTGGCAGTCAGCTCATCACTCCCAGATCCCTCCAGACCATCCCTCCCCTCCCTCCCTCCCTTCACCTCTCGTCCACATTTGTCTGATTTAGTGTGATCAGATGTGAGAGCCGATGCCTGCTGCTGTTGTTAATGCACCGTGGGCCTCACATAATAGCGGCTCGCACTGCCTGTACTTCGACTTCACTGAGGGGGGACTATGAATCAGAAAGCAACTGAAGAAAAAAAAAGAGTTAGAAAATTAGATATGGAGCAGGTTGGATACCCAACTCGGTTAAGGGTAACAAGCAAATTACATTGGTACTAGCGAATATCAGAGATGGAAGAAGTACACATGATCTCTACTCAGGTGGAAGTAAAAGTAAAAGCACTTTTAAGCTCAAGTTAAAGTGATAAAATACGCATGTTGAAATATACCCAAAGTATAAAAGTGAAATACAGTTCTAGCCGCTGTTTCATGCATTGTAACTGCAAACGGCATAATAAAAAATATGCTAAAAATTGTCAACAATAACTTTGCTGCAATAATTTTTCAAAGTCAGTAGCAGAACATAAAGCATTATTATGCATCTTGTTACGTCTTGTAGGTAAGTTTCATCTTATTACATTTCTCATGTGTGATATGCATCAATGGATATGTGCCTCTATGGGTTATTATTCTATCCATTTGGTTTGGATTTTGGGAACTTGTGCAGTGATGAAATATACTGAGTAATTCCCTTCAAATGCATTAAAACTAGAGTCACAAGCCTGAAAATTAAGTACAGTGCAAATGCATATGTGCTTTTATTCTCCCATCTCAGTCAATGTTAAACTGAACAAAGCAATAATGTTAGGTCTTATGGGTGTATCTGCATGATATGTACTTTATCCTCCTAGGACCCACTGTCCACGTATGAGGACAAGAAATTCACAGCTTTATCCAAAAAAAAAAAAAAGAAAAAAGAAACAACTGTCCACCACAAATGACATTTCATTAAAATTTTTAAGAATGCATCTGAAAAAACTGTTGCATCATGATGTTTCCAATGTAAGCAATTATTTAATTAAAAAAAGCCAAAACTCCAAAACCTGTGGGGCTCCTGGGTCTTAGGAGGTTAAACATTCAGAAATTTACACCAGAGTGGCCACAAAGGTTGTCTAAATTTTGTAAAGTATATTAATTTTCCTTGAATACATAGGACCTGTCATTCCAGTCTTGTTCTTTTACTATAGATTTTTAAAAATAATTAGATGCTAATCAACCAATCATCATTATCATCATCATCATCATCATCATCATCATCATCATCAACAACAACAACACAACACATTTCTATTTAGGTGGAAAATACAAAACTACTAAAATCACACCCAATATGCATGCAATTTGTGCAGTAAAGAGTATGCTGGAGATTAAAAAAAAACAAAAAAAAAACCATACTTGTGTTGTTGAATAATAAAGTTTTAATTTAGTACTTAGCTGATTAATCCTGATAATAATCATGATAACAAAGACCAACCAAGGAGTGGGTAAACTATATATATATATAAAACCATTAATAACACTTTTTAAGACTTAACATATGCAACACTCAGGCATAAGCATTAGTTACAGTCTCTAAATTTAAACATTGGTCACCTTCCACCCCCTCCCCAAACAAGACTTAAAATAGTTGCTGACTCTGATAACCACTTATTTTATGCACCTGTAGAATAAATAAAACTACATTTGGAAGTTCAGACTTATCTTTTCCAACTGAAGTGACGCTGTCTATCTAATGGAAGTAACCCCTCCAGTTATGTTTCATATCCTTTAGTCCATTCATCAGTCTAAATGTATCTTTTGTTCGGAGGGGAATCAAGTGAAATACATATCGAACAGATTTACAAAACAGGCCTTTATCACCGGGGAGGTCCGTCAAAGCCCAGCCGACCTGCAGATTTGATACGGATCAGCGAGGGTTCACCAGGACAGCGGAGGAACACGGTAAAGAAATCACAATCAGATCGCACAATTACACCGCGGATGACTGCGGATCGGGTGGCAGCTCCACGGTCCCGCTGAGGAGGGAAAATGAGAGCGGGAGCTGAAGCAGGAAGTTCATGTCCTGTAATTTTCAAACATGTTAAAAGTCATTCTTTTGACAGTTTGAACGTTAGTCTGCACTTCCCTCCTTCTCCGGGCAGATATCATGTTGTGGAGGGAAATTGTTGGCACTCATTGGTACTTAACAGGAAATCGGCTTGTTAGAGTCGTTAGGATTCTGACCTTTGTCTCCGTAATTTGACAAGCGTCAAACGTAGAGGGGGGAAAACGAACTAAAAATCACCGTGTCAAGGTTTTAGCTGAAGACACTGTGCAGAGCAGAGGAGTTAAGATGATCAGTATAAATGTGGACGCTCATTAAGTCTCCTCACAACACAATTACAAAACTAACATTCATACTCATTAAATTAATGTTATTTCATTAGGAAGCCAACGTTATGTCCATTCCTGGTTGTCCTGGTCTGGTCCATATAAGAACTGGACCCAGACTTTATTAAAGGTGTGTAAGGATCTATTGGCAGCCGTTGAACCATCTTAGAGGTGTATAATTTTTTTTAATTATTTTTTTTTAAAATAGACCTTTATTTAATTCAAGGAGATTTACAAAGTATTACAAAACACTTAGCCTAACTCACCCCACACGCATATACACATCTACACTTACTAACCGTATACATATTTACACACACATGTATTTATGTACACCCACTCATAAAAAATATGCATACCAATACCCAAATTCACAATAGTAAATAAATAAAAAATATCTATATATTCACTCATACATATATACAGAGGTGTATTACTGCCACCAGCCATATATCAAGATGCATCAAGACAGGAATAAGAAGAGTTCGACCTGACTTTTAATTCAACAAAATGAAAATCCTGCAACAAGTGAAAAACAATGTGCTGTGACAGTGACATACATTTGTTTTCTCTTTGTTATTATTACATAAGAATACATTATATTGCAATATGATCAGTATTATTTTAATCCTCAAAGACCTAAACATCCACCGGAGACCAAAAGCTCCTACTGATCTAAAATGTCTAATAACTTGAAACACTAATTGAAATAATTCAAGTGAAATGCAGTTTCTCAGCTTTTCAGCATCTTCAGATGTGGCTTTTTTGGTTTTCAGAGGCTCCGTAGTGAACATGGAAACACTGTCATGTATTTTGACAAGTGGCAGTGATTGTAGACGCTTGTTTTTTATGTTCAGTTAATGCCACTTTTATTGAAAAAGTCCGTTTTTATCCAGTTTTTGCTGTTTAGCTCAAACTTACCCTATGCTTTTATGAACATCTACATGATCAGCGACTTAAATACAGAAAAATACCTGATTTTTATTTTAAAAAATGCAAAATACAGCGGATAATATTACACTAAATTGCTTAGATAAGGTGAAATGTAGAGAGAAATTCATTTGGAAGTCCCCAGTTAAATAGTTCTAGGTGTTTAAGGGTTAACTCTCAGCCCTAGTCTTACTTCTTTGGTAGGGGTAGAAAGCTTGTGGTTAAAAGAAAGCAACAGTGACTGTCTTGACTATGTGATACTGTTGCATTTCTCAGTATGTCTCATTTTATAAGAATGTCCAGAAGAACTTTGTCAGGCAACTTTCTGGTGTGGCTTTATGCGTGTTGTCAGCCCAGAGCCTATTTCCAGATACCTGGTTTTGTGTCCTACAGCAGTGGAGTACAACATATTCTTCTGCGACCTGCTCATGTTTCTCTTCCTTCACGTCGTTCGTCGCTCAGTCCTTCCCCTCCTCTCTCCTCTTTAGCTCACTGTATGTCTCTTCTCTTCCCAGCAGCTGGCTTGAATACTGATGGAGTTCACTCTGGATCTGATTAAGCCCCCGCTTGGCAGAATCAGACAGTAGACGTAAATATCTGGGGGCATCTGAGAGAGAGACGAGTCGGCTAAAGAGGGCCGAGTGTAGATCGGGTTTCTGCCCCTGATGAAAATCGATGCGACTTGACCGGTCGCAGAGTGACTCAACATGTCAGCTCTAAAGAGAACCACCATTATATCATTAGAGCTAATTTCATCTTCCCTTTCTTGTGTCTCCATTGTTACTCAGTCATTTAGCGAGGATGCTCATGTAGATGATTCGGGACTGTCCATTGTCATCATTTTTAACGAGCGTCAAACACCAATGTTGGAGGGTTTAAATTGCCAGAGTGTGTTCTTTTTTCTTTTTTTTTTTGCATGTGAGGAGGTTATGATGGTTATAATTTCCACTTTTTTTTTGTAACAACTGAAAACCGTTTAGCAGGTCATTTGACATTAATACAAGAATAGAGTTTAAATGGCACAGATGAAAAAAAAAAAAGGAGAAAAAAGCAACCAGATTTAGTGAACAGCATTTTCCAAAATATGTCTGACAACAACAACAATAACAATAATAGTTATAATAATAATAATAATAATAATAATAATAATAATAATAATAATAATAATAATAATAAAGTTTATTTATATAGCACTTTTTGTAGAAAGATTTCACAAAGTGCTTTACAATAAAATCCAAACTAAAATACATAGGCAGCAAAAACACATAGTTACATACACAGGTGTAAAAGCTGAATAAAAGAAATAATACAAGAGTATAAAAAAACTACTAATACTGATAACAATTACTGATATAATTCCTTTAATAGAATTGTACTTGTAGAAGAATAACAGCAAAGTGAAAGTGAGACCAGTGCTAAACTCTTCATTAGTAAAAATAAGAAAATTGTCTAATCAAAGGTTCAATAGTTTCACTTATGAAAACACATAACAAATACATAGTGTTTGTTATAGAATCCATCTCCATCTCCACCTCCATCTCCATCCCATCTCCATCCCTTTCTCATAAACAGATGTTTGGAATCACATACTGGACACTACATCATATTTAATACATCACGAATGGGTCGCTATTTTTACAGAGTCAAAAAGTCATTATATCGAAAAAAAAAATCAATTAGTCCATGTGCCTGTCTACCTGTCTCTTGAATATATTTTACTTCATTTTTAATGGTATCGGGTCCATCAGGCATATCGGGGACAGCTCCTGGTGATTCTATGTGTCTGTCATTTGCCGAGAATGTGATAGATTCGTAACCCAGTCCTGGAATCACTGTCTGACTGCAAGCCAGTTAATTAATGCTTGTTAACGTTCAAGACTAGTACCGCGCCATGTTGGGTTTTCAACTTGTTTTCAGCGAGGTGCAGCTATGTCTATGACTGCACAATGAACATAAAGAATACGATGAACCTGCAGACATCACAGGTAACAAAGATTAATCCTGTTCAACTCTTTGACCAGTGTTACATCCTCTTATGTATTAATACATCCTCAACTGCTATGGGTGCTATATACTACACACTACAGGTACAGGATAAATGTCATACCACTTCATTATCTCCAGAGGGAAATTTGGTCTCATCCATCCTAATATGCATAGCAAATACCATTAGCATTTGCAATTAGCATTAGCACTTTGAATGTTAGCAGCAATGAGGAGAATTAGCCTACATATACTTGCTTTTGATGGCAGGGAAACTGGAAATAACCTGAGAGAACAAGCAAACTCCAAACCAGCAACCAAATTTCGAACTAGGAATGATAAACAGAAGCTGCTAAATATGAGGTGGAAGTGCTAACCACTACGCTATAGCTCCACGCATTATAACTGACTTAATTCCTATGTTGTCAGACAGTTGAACGATGACCAAATAGTTCTTTACTCCCAGCATGCTCAATACTGCAAAATGTTTGTTAAATAGCCACAACATCAGCTGATGTGGATGGTAATTGCAATCTGTTTCTTCATCACAAGATGTCACTAAATATTACACATTGAATCTTTAAGTTGAATTCAATTTACTTTTATTTGTAATATGGTATTTTTTCCTGCTACTTTTACTGAAATACAGACTTATAGGAGGGATTATCTCGCTCTTTTTAAAAAATTATTTATCAAATAATATTTCGACAAGTTCACTTAATTGTTTTTGTGCCCAGAAAATACAGAATCACACACCTCGTCCTCTTTCTCACTCTGTATTCGATAAACACATCACATAGAGAGGTGACTGGCTGTGCTTTTCCCAGAGTTTTGAATCTCAGACAGAACTTCACCACACAATGAGCGTTGCAGTACATGAGAAGATAACAATAAACCAGAGTCACTTAGTTTTTATATTTGTCTCCCTGCACACGGTGCGTGATGGTGGTATTGGCAGGGAGTAAAAATGCACACACAGAAACGTCCTGAACACAGAAAAAACAAGAGGAAAATAGAAAATAGAGGCACAGGACAGAGTCTTTCAGGTATTGCAAGTGACAATTGAGAACCATTACTTTGTATGGAGTCCAGAGTTATGTTACAGACTATGTCTATAAGCAGAAAACAACTTAAACACAACTGTTTCTCACTTTTGGTCATAAAAAACAGAAACATCTACCTGGCTAGATATTTTTTAATTAACTTTAACAATAGGCAATTGAGGCCAGAATCACAATACGACACCAGATACAGCAAGTGAAAGCCAAAATGTAACCTATATCTTTTTGATTTCAGTAAGGATGTGTTGATATACCATCCAATATCAATATCGGCATATATGAGGTTGTGTTATATCAGTATTTTTTCATAAAATTGTATTGTAAATTCTTCATAAATTTGTATAACTGTATATGTGTTTATTCAAAGATAAAGGAATGAAGAATAAAAAGACTTCATAACAGTGAAATTAACCTATTTTTACACATATAACGGAGATTGCACTTGCACACAAAGAGGAATAAATGATAAAAACAAAGAAACACACAGGAAACATCTTCCACTTTCATCACTGATAAATTGATCAATGACACTACTACAAAAAACATGTAAAATTGCTCATGACAAACAGAGCGTAAGGATTATTTCAGTGCTTCATGTTGTGCTTATTTCAGTCCAGCTCTGTGGCATCATGACATGCAAAAGCCCCCTCTCTGTTCCAGCAGTGCTCAGATATCTCCACTAGAGGCTAACTGTTGAGTGAAACACACCCACAGACACACACTGACACACACATCCCGTGGCCACACTCTTTCCTCACACTGTTCCCCTCAAACACACTCCTACAGAGCAGGGACCATGGTGGATTGCTATTTGGCGTTGCAGGGCATTAGCCGCTGATGTCTTAACACTTGTAAATGAACCCTCCGCCCCTCCTAATCTGTCACTTTAATGCACTATAGATTTTATTTCAGCCTCTGTAGTATCACATTCTCAATAATAATCATCAAGCCGACGCTGTTGTCCCCTCCTGCAGAAATTAAATCTCGCCGCTGAGTGCACAACTAATAAAAGATGTTGCCGGAGGAAATAAAAAAATAAATATGATGAATCATAAGCAGCGGGGATTTGTATTCAGATGCGAAAGACAATTACACAAAGAGTTTGAATTTATCAGCCGCCTCGCCTCTCAAAGGCTCAATAACGGGCCACCACCGCCAGGCCCTGAGCTGCATGCTTTTCTCTCTCTCACACACACACACAGACACACACAGACACACAACATGGACATCTGCGCACACGCTGTGTACAAACAAACATTCATGCATATCATGCATACAACATTCACACCTCTTTACACACACACACAAATGTGAACACTCTCATTCTCCCCAGGGATGTCATTGTTTATGTGCTGGATTTTAAATAATATAATAACCATGAACTACGAGTCCCTTTTGTATTTTCATGTCTGTATTTTCACCCCATCTGAAGAACCATTAAAATTAGGCATAATTATCTAATTATTGGTTACAAACAGACACTATTTGAAATGCATGTCATTTGCTGCCTTATATTTGTCCTTATTCTTCTTACTGAATGACTTTAGAGAAAATTCCATCGTATCATTGTAATGTAAGAAGCAGGGTACACATTATACAAATTCATAGCTAATGCCTCCGAAGATGAGACGCAGCATATGTAAAGATTTCCATCAAATACAGTAGTTTTTATTCATTTGCATGTTTTAATTTTGGTCAGCCCACTACACAACACTAAACAGCCAGTCAGTACTGAATGTACACTATGTATCCAGAAAACCAGTCTGCATTTATTTTTGTTTTAATCTAGAATATATTAAAATCGGTTTAAACCACATTTATTAAAAGGGCTATATGTGGTATATCTGAAAAATACTTTAAAATTACCTAAAATTATCACTAGAGTTTTGAGAATAAATAGCTCTGCAGTTCTGCCTTGTGAAGAGGATTATACAGATATGAAGTGAATGCATTCACACCAAGGGCTGAGGGATTTATTTGACCACTAGAGGGAGTAGTGAGTCACTCAGCCAGTCTACCATGAGGACGAGTCAAAGAAAAGCTAGAAGCACTGTTGTTGTTTTCACCACTGGACACAACTGTAAATTAAAAGAATAGAATTTGATGCTGAAGTGGAAGTGTTTCATCCACATGGGTGACTTTGATTATGAGGCTTATGAAGGTATAAAGTTATTATGGGATGTTATTATCTTTGCTAAGTTGCAGTTTGTTGATTCGCGGTTCAGACTATACTGTGACAGTTCTGACCTTGTTTTGACGATTCCAAACAGATCTTTAGTGCAGCTATTGACAACACAAATTGTACAGAAAACAGGGGTGATTTGTGGTTTTACTGTGGCTGTTTTCTGTCTAAAAACAGAGCTAAGCTAACAGAGTTATAATGTAAACTATCAGCTAACCTTAAGCCTCTATAAGTTTTAGTTTAAAGAAGAAAATTTGATGATGCAATAATACAGACATAAACAATGGGCTTTACACTTTATTCAGTGAGTGACACCACTATGTGAGTGGATACATAGCATTCATTCATTGGTGCTTTTGGTCCTAAGTGTGATCTGGTACGTGACTTCCCCCTGCTGGTAATAGTTGGCATATCATTACTACGTAGACCACCTTAAAAATGTAACTAAAATAAAGCATAAATCATGCTCAGCAAAATGGGCATTCCATTATCTGTTCTATTGGTTGTCATGTGTTTCTGACATTATGTTTTGTGTGTAATATTTAGCGACATCTAGTGTTGAAGTTGAAGATCGTAACCAGCTGAGTTCAGTTTGGGCGTGCGGTGATCCACTCCAGTGTGCGTCTGAAGTCATAGTAGGCATGTAAGAACACAATGACTGCTGAGGAATTACCTGGTCACGTTATTGTCACAACATTCACTCAAGAATATTGGACTCAGTGCTTTGTTTTGACTCGACATGTGAGCGCAGAGAGAGACCGCGTTCGAATGACTCAACAGCCTCAAACTGACAAAGATATGATAAAGGAAGACGTTTGGGTGGTTGTCGAAGTGGGGAAGAGCGTAGTAACCCGACAGCTTACCCGCGGAAGTCCGCAAATATAGTGTAAAAATCAACATGCGTGTACGTGGGTAAAAATAACCCAAAATGCTGGTGGTACACAGAGGTGGATGAGGACCACACATACAGTCAGAGTACACACACCGGTGTAAAAACCACATGGACTCAATCGGTGCCCAGTGGATGTCATTAGCAAGTGTTGTCTTTAAGCTTTTTGGGTGTTGCCCATTTATTCTCGCTCTAATTTTCGCAAATTCATCACACAGATATAACAACAACATTGGTCTAAAAGGAAAATATATATATATATCTTTAATTGAAAACTAAACATTTTCTCATTTGAGCACCACCATCCATGTGTCTTAGGAAAAAACACATTAAACATCATTTTACTTTATTATTATTAATTTTAAGATTAAGAATAAGATGTTAGTGGTTTTAATCCTCATTTATACACATTCAGGTACAGTGGAATTATTATGCAGAGGCCTCTCAGAGTGCAAGTACAAAAGACCTTTTACTTGTTTTTTTCCCCACTGTTTCACCATTTATGGGTTTTTCATCTTGTTGCACCTTTTTGTCTGCTATATCTTTTGCATAGTTTATTTTATGATATGTACCTATGGATACACCAAGCCATTGTCTTTTCCATTGATTTGAGGTCAAATTAGTCTTGATGTTTGGAAAGTACAGAATGATGAAATAATAATTCTCCTTAAATGACGTAAAAACCAAAGTAATCAATCAACATGTTTTTTTGTTCTTTTTCTTTTTTTAATGTAAGACATATCAAGCATATCTGATGATACTGTCTAATTTCATGATTTTTATGACTACGTTTCGATACTGAACTGTGGCTCCTACGTATAGAAGTACTTTCTTTTTAAATATCAGGATGCCAGTGTGAAATTGCTAATAATTTCACACACTCACATAACTTTTCAAACTCTAATTAAGCAGAGAAAGTGGGGAAATTCCACAGTAATTGTGTTAACTGAATTATTTCTTTATAATATGACATGTCAACACTACGAGTCAGGTTCTAAATCCTCTGTGTGCTGGCTTTCACCTCTATAAACCTGTTCTCTTTACATACTCGTGTACTAAACAGCAGCTCTGATCATTGTGAAGTGTGAACCACCCACTTCCCCTCCAGTAGTGATTCTTCACACCGTAGAGCTGCTGGACAAACATCTCCCTGGATAGCTCACACCTCACCTCTTGTCATCCTCCTCCTCTTCCTCGTCGACTCTTCCTCGTCCCTCTCCTCTCTGTTCGCGGCCTCTGTCACCCCTCTTCCCTCTCCTCCGCCTGGCTACTTGACAGATCGAGCTGGTCAAGGTTACATCCTCCAGCTCCCAGGGGTTCTGGAAGCCCCACGCCCCAGCGGCTCCCTGACTTGCCCCCAGCGAAAAGGGAGTGAAATGCAGGGGAAGGCCGGGGTCGCTCTGCTGGGAGAAGGGGCTCCGGGGCCCCGAGGTTTGGCCCTCAGACCGACTGCTCTTCCTGCAGTGAGACCAGGCCAGACACAGCCTGCCAGGCGCTGACTTGACCTCCTCAAACTGATGTGGCACAAGCTGGCAGAGCGGTCACTGCTGCCACTGAGTTTGGGTGGAAAAACCATCTCCGGCCCTCTCCCACTCGCTCACAGACTGCTCCTGTCTTTGTTCTTCTGACATTTCCCTTTTCATACATTTTCTGGAACCTTTGCCGCAGTGGTTAACTCTTTCAAGCCACTTCTCATCTAATTATTTCGCATTGAAAAACTTACTGAATCGTGACCGAATGTATAGCCTGTAACCACTTAAGCCTGTGTGTATTTTCCATAGTCTGTATAAAGGATTGAATGAAGCTACCGCCATGGGTTTTGGACCGCTGACTTGAGTTCTGACCATCATAATGTTCACAAGTAAACATATTTGGACAAAAAAGCTTGGGAAGAGTATGAGGAGATGGACTTCATCAAACATTTAGATAACAAAACCACTTGACGGTCTTGTTCATGTAGCTTTATAATCACAAATAAGGCTAAAAACATGTTTTATTCAATAAACAGAAGCTGTGACTGAAGTACACTTGTCGATCAAAACCTGGTAGGGGAAACGTCTCAGCTTTTACTGGCTCTAAAATTGTAGATGGATCACCAGAGCATGACCAGGGCCGACGGTAGCTGGGGTAGGCTCTGGCACCCTGTGACCCTCATGGTCCTCATGGGGGTCAGAAATTGTGTGGATGTCATATGTGTAACAGGTGACAGTTCAAATGGGATCCAAAAAACCCCCCCCAAAAAAACCAGAAGAATATTGATAGTAAAAATTTTCAGTTATTGGTTAATATTTGATATTAAGAGATCATTTACTCACTTGTTTAAGTATTTATGACTTGGACAATGTGATCTGATCAACAGTTCTCCGATTTCTAATAAAGTTGGGTTTTTTGTTTGTTTTTTTTAATGGAGAAGTATTACCAATAGATTAATACCATATCAGCTTTTTCATTTTCCAGACTTGCTATCTGTTTGGCCTTTAAAAAGCCAACCATTGATAACCGTCTAGAGCAAGGGTATCAAACATATGGCCTGTGGGTCAAAACTGGCTCTTTAAAGAGTTCAATCCGGCCCACTGGATGAATTTCCAAAGTCTAAAAGTTACACAGAAGACGCTGACAGTCAAGGGTGTCACTGAGTCTTGACACGCTCTACTGATCATAAAGTTAAATGGTATATATTTCAGTTCCAGATGCCTGTTACTAAATGTTTCGTGCATTTGTAGATACACTGTGATCTGTAAGTTGTAATGCACATGTGTAATATTGTTAAAATTCATTAACTTTTCTTCCAAAATTTAAGGTTGTTCATGCAGTTTCAGGTTCTTCACATTTGTTTAATAGTTTAAAGACGTAAAGATTTTTATATTGTAATTTTACTTTTTGCAACAAAACAAAGAGCATAATTTGGATGTGTTATTATTGATAAGTCATTATGCTGTTATTTCACTGTTTTGGCTGACTTCAGATCAAATTGCTCTGAATGTGGCCTTTGAACTAAAATGAATTTGACATCCCTGCTCAGCAACTCAACACTGGTGGGAAAAAAAAGATCTTTGAACAACATATATTCCTCAGGTTCAGTTCCACAGGCTGCAGGATAGTGTAACATGTATCACTCTTACTAACCCTGTAGGCACCGTCTCTCCGCCAACAGCCACTTGGCCCATCATCTGAACCCAGCACCACCCCAAAGTAAACTGGGAAGTCGGCGCCAACTCTCCCTAAATTGGCAGGGGCAGGATAGGCCACAACAGTAATGGAAAGACCCACTTCAAAAAGCCCCTTCACCTCTTCACTTTCTCTCTCTCTTTCCCTTTTTCCTCCTCCTGTTTTGCTCATCAGAGAGAAATCTCTTTCAACTATACGAGGAGGTTTAGGACAACTGTGGAGTTTGACATAATTACCACTGGCTTGGCTTTAATCACACTCTCCTTGGACTCCTCAGCGCACATTATCTGACACCAAACACAGACGCTTCCCTGCCTGAAACAGGCCAATTTAGCCTCCTAACGCCACTCAGAAAGCAAGCCGTCACAGACAACTAGAGATGGACAGAGAAAAAGCAGCACAAAGTGGGAGCGAAGGAGAGGGTAGACATAATTATGCACCATATTTTGGCTTTGTTGTTTTTTTTTTTCTTCTTCTCTCCCCTTATCCTTTTTTATTCCTTTACTTTGTGCACTTTTAATAAGTCTGAAAAAGTGTCAGTTTGATACAAGTCTAACAAAGCTGCGGATGATTTATGTCAAAAGGTTGTGCAAGAAAAAAGACTGAGGCAAGATTTGAGAGACAGTTTCAAGGTAGTGGAGCTTCAATTAACCTGAGTTACCTGTATAGGATATCATTTGAATGACTGCTGAATTAATAAGCGCTTTCTGAAAATCTCTTGAAATGTGTTCTCCAGATACATCAAATGTAATCAAAGGAAATTAAATTCTTGTACCTGGCGTAGGAATAATTTGAGGTCTTTTCAAATCCAAATTGTAACTCATCAGAGCTCGAAAACTTGGATTTCGAATACGCACTGACGCCGGGTATAATTGTCATGGAATTTCATCTTGTTTTGCCTCACAATTACTTAGGATTCTGTTAGAGGCTATTTGGCAACCCTCATAAATTGACTGTGAAAGTGTTTTCTCTCATCATTTGCATCTATAAGAGCAAATTAGTAGAAATGTCCCTACTTATAACTTGAGCACTCAGGAGGCTTACTTCTAAAAAATTAAAAAAAAAAAAAAAAAGGAAATACAGGGTAGTGGTTAAAAAACAAGCTACGTAAAAAGCTATTTTGCCAGAATTTGAGACCGCCCGACCCTCCCTTCTCCATCTTCAAATAGAAAGATGGCGAGGGGAATAGAAGGACTAAGAGGTGGAGGGGTCGGAGGAGTGAAAGGAAAAACTTCAAAGTGATGAAAGAGAGAAAAGATCACGACAGTAGCACTCACTAATGTGCTCCCAGGATGCAGCCATTCCAAACCAGACCCTGGACCTTTGATGCTGTCTCTGACAGACCATTGGAAAAAAAAAAAAGAGAGAAAAGACAGAAAAAAAGAGGCGCTATCAGTGGCTATCAGCAGGACGCTGCAATCCCTTTGGGGTAATAAGCAACGAGTCCAGACCAGGTTGCACTGATTCGGCCTCTGACACACTTAAGGGATGATAATGGGATGACAGTTGTTAGATATATGTATTATATGAAGAGATCTGTCTAAAGATATATTCTGTATTGTGTCACATATGATTTATTCTTTTTGTCCCTTGACTGACTGTCAGAATTTCTTAACCTTAACCTTACCGATGTGTAAAATATCTGGTGTAGCCTCGAGAGACAAAGACGGAAGAAAAACCCATAATCGCTGTGCTATTATCCAGTTCAGTCTACTTTGTAATGTCTTTTTACGTTGTAAACGCTATACAATGTAAATGTAAAACAGCACTAACATGAAAAGAAGACACCAGTTATTCACGTGGTCTAACATCAGTCATTATATGGCATTAAATACTATTATGACAGCCCCCGTTTCAGGTCTCCTGTCTTAGAGTCTCCATGTTACTTTTACTTACTTGATCAGTCCAATTTAGAAATCCAGTTTTTAAAATTCCTTTATAGCAATGCATAGTGTGAGAGAAATATGTTTATTCTTTGAAGACAGCTTGCAGAAGTTATAGGAATGGTCCAGTATGTATGACTGGTGTGAGTAGGATAGTTGTAACTGTGTATTATTGGTCGCTTTGTTATGGCAAACATACTAGATCTTTAATTAAATTACAATCCTAGCCAAGCCAAGAGGATGGCTAAAACTAATCTTGGTAATTTGGCTTTTAAGAGCAATTAGTTGACATGATCTTACAGTATATGATAGAAAATAACTTTAACACTTTTGAAAAGCATTACTTAATGATATGGGATTAATTGCTCATTAGTGATTGTGTAAATACTGTACCAACTTTAACAGCCGGCTGCTGGCAAAGGAAGTAAACGCCAGAGGTGAAACGGTACTTTAAGGGTGCACGACAGCTATAAGAAAAAAAGAAAAAAAAAAAAAAACTCTGCAAGAGTTGATGAAATTCATTCACACAAATTGATTAAATATGAACACAAACATGCATTGCTAAAGCAGTAAACTAAACCAGGCCTAAAAAACACAGCTGTCCACTGTCATTCCTGCAAAGGCCTTCTTGAAAAAGTTAGTTTTTTTGTGATATTTTCTCATATCCTCCCCTACATTTAAAGGTAGACATCTTTCCCTCTGCACAAAGATGTGGACTTTTCTTTGGAGCATCCTTCTCTCCAAGAGAGGATCTTTGTCTCTAACTGAGATAAATGTACATGGGGATAATTGGTAAAAACCTGCAAAGGAGATGCATATACAAATGTACAGTATCCATATCCACGAAATCTTCATAAACATTTGCATATATCATGTCTTAAACAGAGGCCTGATTCAGAATATCCAAACAGAATATGGTGCAGATCCAGAAAATAGTCATATTAAGAATAACACTAGAATATTAGTGAATATGTAAACTATGCTTAGTAATGTTTTCCAACCTCTACACTAGTATTCAAGGGTTTTTTTGTACAGTTCTTATTAGAGATATGACTTTTCACTGGCGTCACAATGAAATTTGACCACAATGGAATAAACCATCCTCTGTTTATCTCAATGTGACACATACTCAGTTTTCAGTATTACTACACATGGCTATTTTTCCATCAGTGAATGTCATTAGTACATAATTGTTACAAATACATAAATCCTACTTTGGTGAATTATAAATGAAGATGTGAATATTAATTGGCCCCTTTGATTATGATCAGTTACAATGTCTTCATTGTGAATCTTGGGACGCCAGGTCTGAAAACAGCTTCATATCTTGACTTTCCATCTTTTCAGCTCCTCTCTCATTAATGTCAGGGAGTCTTATTTCTTTTTAATATTTTCTTTCCACTACTCACCTGGACTTGGCTCAGCAAAATCACAACAAAATACAAACCAAAAACATTTTGGTTGGCACAATAATACTGATCTAATGTGCTGCAGGTGTGTTTATAGATGATTGTGCCAAAGCTCAACCAATCAAAATCAAGAGTCAGATCTATCCTATAAACTAAATACGCATCAGTAAATGAAAGTCTCCTTGATTTAATGATACTGGTATTATGATAATGAAATCAAATGAGTGCAAAAGGCATCAGTATGAGTAAAAAAAAATCTGTTTTTCTTTCATTTTTTTAATACCTCTGTCGTACCTGACCTGGACTGTGGTATTCCAATCATTATGATCAGTGTGAAGTGTATGATTGCAGGACTTGGCAGGGGATGAAATCCCATGCAGAGGTTAAGCCTGTGTGCAGTGCTAAATGACAGAGCATATATTAATATGAAATCCATCCAATTATCACTAATGGAGCTCTCCGGTGTGATACTGTACCCAGTCATTTCAGGTCCATGAGCAGACCCTCAGCCGCTCTAGCTCAGAGACCAGTTCTTTGTGCAGCAGTCTGCGCCTGTCTCTCTTTGTATTTCAGTAAAATATGTATTCTGCAACATATACTGTATGTCAAATTACCAATTTACTACTCCAAGTGATGACTGTTAATTTATATTAAAAGATTAACCAAATCTTAAAGAGCATATTCGTTATAAATTGTGATATAAATCTGTTGTTAACACTGGATCTGCCAACTGTAGCTCCAGTCTTCATTAGTGGAAAAATATGTATTTCTTCAATGTCTTGTAAACTTTTTTATTAGAATAACACCTCTGAATATTGCATCACTGTCTCACCTTTGTCTAACAGTAGCGTATAAAAGGTAGGACAAGCTGAGTAATAACTTATAACTGGGCAATTTAATAAATGTTAAGTTGTGGCAATAATATGCACTTTTCCTTATATTTGCTCCCCATGCAACAGTCTTAACAATTTGCTTGTTTTGTCCCTACCAAACTCTCCACTCGTCTGCCTGTTCAATAGAGAATTCCTTTACAGACAAGTTTAACTACAGTGAAAACCAAAAAAAGTACTTTAACATTTAGAATAAACTCCATGCTCACATCAGGACAGACTGTAATTCCCCATAAAAAGGCACAAGAAGATTCCTCAAGTGAGATTGCTTATAAATAAAGCGTATATATATTAGCATATCATCTGCATACATTATAAATTCACCAGATTCAATCAGACACATCCACTATCTTTGTACCATAATGTGTTCTGTAATTCTCTGATATTTTTGCAGTTAAGTCCATAAATGTGTTGAGGTCACAACAACCTTGACTTCTGACAATCAAAATATAATTTGTTCACCCTTACCAAATTTCAACAGATTTTCTCATTTAGTCTTTGAGAATGGACAGACATAAGGCCAGTCACCTTTGGCTACCAAAGTCTTTTCAATTTATCCTGGAAACCAAGAGAGTTTTGAGCCAAATTTTGATGCATTCTGTCAAACAGTTCTTTTACAGTGTAAGAAAATGCACATTAAACAAACTCCTACTGATTAAACTGGACTATATGGCCATGGAATAACAACAAAAAAAAAAAGCCTGAAATGTAACATCCTCACCTCCTTCTGCCCCTGCTTCTGTTTAAATCAATGGACTAAATATAAAATAGATGAACTGATGCTTTTTTTTTTTTTTTGCTTCTACACAGTTCTGGGAGCTGCCATGTTGCTCCTGTCTACAGAGTAGTAGAGTTGCATCTGATAGAATCTTAGCGACCTATAATTAAATTACATCTCATATTCAGTGTCTGAAAACACTGATAACCACTCGAAATCTTCTATGACCTGTAAACAGAGTCAAAACAAAGTGTTTATGTGTCATTTCCTGTCATGTCTCTTGATAATGGATTTTTTTGCCCATTGATGTTGAAAAAACAACCTCATACTGAAGCTGTAACTTTGGAAATGGCTGGCTCAGATAATGTGACAAGTTCTTTATGTGTGGCTGATCACAGCCCTGGGTTTATAGTGTAATATCTCACTCATGAAGGCAGTATTTTCAAGGTGTGATGGATTCCATCTATAGGTCAAATGTAGATATACCCTGTAAAAGCTCCCGTTGAAGAACTATTTTGTTTGACAGTGAGTACAAGTTTTATGATTGTTTAATTCTTATTGTTAGAAAATACAGGACTTGTTGAACCCTTTGCCGTCTTTCTCTCAGTGTTTTATGAAAGCAATCAGCCACTTGACACTGAGCTTTACAGTGATACAGTAAAGCTTCTCATCCTGCTTCACAGAGCCTCTTCAGAGCTGTAAAAACACACTGCAGTGTATCCTCTCGTGGCTTATTGCTGAAATATACAGCACAAAGTGAAGGAGATGACATGTGATGGGGCTGCGAGACAGGTTTGAGTTTGTGGTGTTGAAGCTTTGACTTGTGAGCCGTCTGAATGCCCGGCAATCAGCCCCAACTTTTGGGGTAAAGATGTTTTATAAATGCTTGTTGGAAGATCCCCTCTTCAGCTGTCAGTATTGTCAGCATTACATTTGCTTTCTGCAATTTCTCTTTTGTTCCCGTCATGCACCGGCAGCAAACCGCTGGAAATGAGTAGGGGATTCATTGCCCTTTCAGATATTCTGACAAACAACTACTCAACCTTACAGGGGCGGATGGCTACGGCCTGTTGAGTAAAGCAACTTCATTGCTATTATAATGTGTGTGCCATTCATTTCAGAGCCGAGTATGTTTGCTTGCTGCCGTCTTTCTATCTGTCAGTCGTGCTCTCTCTCTCTCTCTCAGCCCCCTCAAGTCAGCGAGGTTCACATCATACTCGTTAAGCGTTTGTCTCCAGTCTAACTCACAGATGATTATTCATTTAGTCGCTTTAGACAGCTCCCATCAGCCACAAGGACTCCGCTCATCCACCAAGGGACAAATCAACACTCGTTTTTTTTTTTTCTTTCTCCTCCTCCTCCTCCTCAACAGTTCTTTCTCCCCTTACAGTCTCTCTCCTGGGCTATTACACTGAGTGTTATGTTTACTATAACCTGCATGCTTGTTAATTATAAATCACCGGGTCCTCTTACGTTCTATTAATTGGTACCTCCTCTCTAGGTCTATGCAGGAGCGTCTGCAAATAAATTCAGGTACGGCTTCATTAAGTGGCACTTTCACAACAGATCTTGACACACGCTACAGAGGCAATAAAACAAGGGGGGGAAGGGGAGTGGGGGGCTTGGACGACGGTAATCAGCACTTTACTGTAGTCAACGGTGCATTCTGCAGACGGCAAAGCCTGCTGGTACTGCTGCCTGAGAGGGTGAGGAGGGGAATCAATGCAGGAGGAAGACCTGGCTCATAGTGACTGAATTGACATGTGAGTTGTTAGCGGAGGCAGTTCATCAAAAGGGGTCTGAAAGGGGTTCCCGGTGCCAGACGTCCACTGTGGAAGAGTGGTATAGGCTGCTGTTTAGTTTCTTTTGGAGTCTATTTTGTGCTTTACAGGCAATAGAACCGTCAAGAAACAGATATCAACCATGCATGCAGAGGTGCCCTCAGCTCAATGTTGCATAATCCTAGGGTAAGAAAACTGTACAATCTATTTCATTTCAATGAATCATTAGAAATCATTGAGGTTTATTAAAAGTCTTAATCAGCTCTACACTTTGAGGTGTCTGAAAATTGAAATGAAATGGCTGATTGTGTACGAAAGTACTGATTGAAAGACTTCTAAGTAATAACTGAATGTGAAAGATCATGTAGTCCAAGGTTTCAGAGTAGTGCTACGTCATATATTGTGTCATATCCTCATTAGCGATCTCTCCCGAAAAAAAGATGTATATGCATGAAATACAATACTGTTGCATTGCATTGTGTAAGGTTTGGTTAGGTTTATGCTCCAGCGACTTGGTCAGGCTTCAGAAGAGTCTGTAGGAAGGAGGAAAAAAGGGAACAAAAATAAACACAGCACAAACACTAGTCGCCTTTGTTTACGTCCACAAGTTTGTTTGTTTTTCTGCCATATCCAACCTGAACTGCCTCCATGTAAGGATTGTCCTTATTTAACGCCATCCTCTGGCTACGGCCACATTCACTTGCATTTATCCTGACAACCACAGGGGGTCAGAGGAAATTCCACAGTTTTTCCTTTCTTTTCAGAGTGCGTAGGTGCTGTTGGAGTCCTAGTATTTCCCCCACATACATGTTTATGGAGTCTGGCGGTCCTTCCAAAGGAAAATTTTACATTTTCAATTAAAAAAAAAAAAAAAGTACTTTAACATGTTTTTGGACCATTCTTTTTTTTTTTTTTTTTTTAACCACTGTATATGTAGAACATTTTCTAAAAGCCCCCAAAACATCCAAAAAGCTTAGAAGAAAAACTTTTCTGAAGTGCACTTGGGGTCAACTAGGGTCATTACATCTGGGAAAAGTGATTATAGTTAGTGCTGATGCTTTCCACATTGATTTTGCCTGAATTTGGCAGACACTGTGCTATATTGAAAGCTTAGGATGGACGAGGAACCCATTAATTTAAACATCTATATAGCGATCAGTTTGTCTAATGTATACCTGTGTCTCATATTTGGGGATTGATCAAAATGCAGATCATTCTATGCCAGTGCTACTTGTTCTGTTCTAATACTTTTATATACCATATGTGTCTTTGTCGCAATCCATGCTGGTCACCATTGGCCTTACTTAAGTATAGATCCATGGCAGAGACAGAATCAATGCTAAAGGTGTTAACACTGCTCAGGTACTCTGTAGTTCAGTTGGAGATGTAGTGCCTAATGTCTAGCAGCGACTTTCAACTGGAGATATTATACAGCAAAGCAGAAAAGAAGACAGCTCTGTCCTGCATGGTTCCCACGGTAACATCCAACCTCTTTGAGTGCTGATTGGCCATCTGGTATTGTTTTGTGTCACTTCCTATTAAAGTCGTTGATCCTCCCTCCCTGTCTGCGGCATGTGGTTGATCATCACAGATCAGTGTGTGTGCCTGTAATATGAATATAGTACAATGGCATGATTACAGTACATGATGGTCTCTGTCTGCGTGCTCGCTGATGCAGGCCCTCCAGCTACGCTTACGCCGACTGCATGATTGGGCTGTTTATGTAGAGTTTGTGTGAAAGGAAGCGCAGAGCGGTCTTATTAAGGGAATATATGATGTCATTGGGTCACCGCGAAGGACACCTTCCAGGAAACGCACAATTCACAGAATGTGAGTTCAAATACACATGAGAACATAGAACACAGATGTAACTCATGTCAATGCTACAAACGTGACCTTATGTCATGGAAAATGATAAATACCAATTATGAATGCTCCTGAAGTATTATTAGAATAAACATGAAATATAATCAATCAGAATAGAATGTGGCTGATGAGAGTAAGAGTAAGGTTCTCCTCATCCTCTAAAAACCAAATCCTCCAAACTGTGGATGGACCTGGGTGATGAATCGAATTAATCTGGATTATTTAAGTTTTTGTTTTTGAAGGGTGTGAAAATTTGCAAACTTGATAGTAGTGCTCCTCTAATGCCAACATCAGACGTTAACTGTACCATGTTTGTGTAGACTTATGGTTCACAAAAGTCGAGCAGCACGAAGATGGAAGAAGCCGATGGTTCTGTGACCCAACAGCGGTCAGTCGATCATGGACAGTATGGTGCTATATGAACGGAGGCATATGTCTTGTGTCATAGCAAACTGAAAATGCCTTACTGTCTGACACATAAAGGTCAAGCCCTAGCTTCCACATATTTACATTGGAGTATTTCTTTTTTTTTTCAGATTTGGATTCTGGTCTCATTCGTTGTATTTGAACCCAGTAATAGGTGATCTGAAAGGTGAGTACATATCACCTTAGTCTGTTTCAGGTCCTAAGAGCTTCAGTTGATTTAATTAGTTCTATTGTAATTGTGGTTAATAGTTTCCACCAACAAGCCCATAAAATGACTTTGTTATGCAATGCTTAATGAAGATACTGTTTTACAGAGTAGGTAAACTAGCACTTAATGTTAGCTTGCATCTAAAGCCCTTGTTCTTCCCATTTTGCCCAAATATGGTTACTCCCAGCTTAAAAAACCAGCATGATGACAGCCAAACTGCAAACCACTCCAGAATGGCAGATCAGAAACCAGTGGGTTCTTCCATTCACTAATACTGTGGTCTACAAAGACCAAGCAAGAAATGTAATGGCAAATTTGTACTTCTGTAATCCACCCATGCCATAGCCTCTTTGATTCCAATTTATGCTGCTCCTTGCAATTTTGCTTTGTGTACTAGGCGTTATTTGGTGGTAAAACCCTTCCACTGAATAGTTCAGACCAACCTCTCCATAACCAATCAAAAATGTCTTCTGATTGATCCAGTCTGTTCCAACTGAGCTGGTTCCATGAGCTTTTATTTACACAGAGTTCATGCTCTGTGTTGTTCTGTCTTTGAATGACACATACAGGTTTTAGTAGTAATGGACCGGAACAGCCTTCCTACATCCCTAATCCTTTAACCCCTGAGGCATGATTCCAGGTAAACGTGCTGCTGTGAATTTGCGTCTGTTTCAGTGTCATCAATTCTGCTGTGAGTCTGTGTTTGTGTTCCTTTTCTTCAGTGGTTTTGCTTTACTGTGTGCTTTAGGGTCAAAACAGGTGGAATAACAGAAAAACACAAAGAGAGGAAGTGAAGTTTTACAGGTTTTTACCAAATATGGCACTCAAAATGTACATCAATAAGAGATTTAGGATGTTGAACATAAACTGTGAACTGGAACACACTGAACAACAACAAGTATTTGGGTTTTGGCCCAGTAGTTTTTGTTTAGGGGCTCTTTTTTTTCTAAATCAGTCCAGCTGCTTTTTGACAACTGGTTTAACTCTAAAAAGCAGTTACACAGTCAAAACTCAGTAAAAACACAATGAAAAATATAAAGGAAAATCACCACAACACTGAAAACAATAGTAAAAACAAAATATAACAGGGAAAACGGTGTTAAAAAAAAAAGCCCAAACATCTATCATATCTAGTAAGTTGGTCTCACTCTGTGCTCTGTGTTTTGCCCTCCATTACACAGGTGGCAGGGGGTGCACTGAGCATGCTCCGATGTCTAGGGAAAGAACAAGGTCTATTCTATCAGCACGTTTTAAAAAATTTTTCTATTGAGCAAACGGTTGAATTTTTATGAATATTTAAACTAAATCATACATTCAGAATGCTCACCCCAGACACATCAGGGGTTAAAGGGTTAAGATCAATTACATCCATGAATTTTCTGAAGTCATATTTACATACACATTTAGAAACTTTTATGTTATTGTCATAAGTGTATGTCTTGTAGTCGTGTACATGTGACTATATGTCATTTTGTTTTATATTTCTATGTAAGTCTTACTGTTCTGTATTGTGCCTTTAATGTTTAAGGAACCCCATTGAAAAAGACATGGTGCATCTCAAGGGGCTATCCTTAATAAAACGGAAATGGAAGCAGAAATATTTCATGTACTTTATGGCATGCTAAAAACTCTTTTATACTCCATAAAGTGGTAACTTGAAAGATAGTTGTGTAATAAATAAGTGTTGCATTTAATTACCGTATCTCTACCAGTCAGTATGAAAATCGTTAAGTTCTGTACGAGCTGAAGAGAGGATCATAGAACTGTCATACTTGTGGAGGATTTTCCTAATGTGTCTTTCCTCGTGGAGACATTCAAGGTACGAGCACCCAGGCCACCCATGTGAGCGTCGCACTGTCAGAGCGAGGAATACGATCCCCCTCCACCTCCTGCCCTCACTTCCTCCTCGGTTTCCTACTGGGGCTCATTTATTTACATTAGCGCCAGGCAGAAAGGCATCAGAGGAAGTCTTAAAGTAGAGCCACAATGGCCGATTTAAGCCGCCACCCAAAAGCCTTTTTTTTTTTTTTTCTTTTGGCTAAGAGGATTTGTGTCTGGTCCATGTATCAGACCTCTCTCTCCCCCTCTCTCTCTGGGACAAAGTCACCCCTCACACTCTTGTTGAGTAAAAGTAGCGTCTTGCCACTAGCTGCCTGGCTAATGACATTTATCCTTATGGAAATGGAGGAGGAGGAGAAGGCTTTAGATGCAGATTTGGACACACATATACACCTGAGACGTAAACCGGTTGGCTACTTTTATGGCATGCATGCTCAATGATTCACACATAGTGTCTGCACACACACACACACACTTGCACAGCGTCTTATCCCCTGACTGGCCACCAGTCAAAATAAGCCTTATTCTCGAGGGTTTATATTTTCTCCTGGCCGGGCTTGGCTAGGCACACTCAGTTAATATGGCAGCCAAACAATCTCTCCTCTCCTCTCATTTCCACCATTTCTTCCTTTCTAATGCTAATGCCTGGATGGATATATCCCTTTTTTCACTGGCATGCAAGAAGACCAAATGTGTGATTAACTCCCGGGACAAAGTTTCATAGCATCTAGGTCAATAACTGCTTCAAGCTTTGTTTTCAGACACTTAACATGTGGTTGAGAGATGGTCACGTTGCAAGACAGTCCTGGAAATGTGACGAGACAAGGCCACAAAGGTTGGGAGTCTGGAGATGGACCGTCTCAAAAATGTTTAAGCTGTAGTTGCAGTAACTGGATGTCATGGTTGCTGTATTCTTTGTTATGTCAAAGACAAAAAAAATAAAAGAAGAAACAATACACTGAAGGTACTACAGATGCTTTCATTCTACATTTTATTTGTCTTGGACTGCTGGTGAAGGAAAACAGAATTCGGAGAAGACAAACCACATGCCCGTTGCACAATGCGAGAACTGGATCTGCTTCTTCTTTTTGGTCGGATCAGTATTTCAATATTTTTTACAACAATATATAGACGGTTAACACATTTAAACTTTAACCATAAATTCATCCATAAAATGCATTCACCATCTCTATCCTTTCATGACCTGAAATATTGAGTCATGGCCATGTATGTGATTTGTGTCGTCACAGAGATGTTGCACTTCTCGGTTTATTATTCAGTTGAAGAAAATGTGTTTTGCACAAAATTTGAAGAAGTTCCGTTAAGGTCCATCCATCTTCTGAACCCGCTTCATCCTCACTAGGGTCGCAGGGGTCACTGGAGCCTATCCCAGCTACTTAAGGGCGAAGGCGGGGTACACCCTGGACGA
>JAPQRQ010000008.1:5960133-5973652 GCA_037367365.1 Apogon talboti
TATATATAAAAGTGTTAAGCTAACACTTAGCAGTAGCTGACCTTTGACCCCCTAGTCGATAGCCAAATCACAGGCTACGGGTTTCATTATGACAAAACAGAAACCAAGAGGTGACATCACGGTCCCACCATCTATTAATTATATGCAGTCTATGGTTACTCATGCTCAAATAAGCTAGTATAGTGCTGGGAATCGGTTGGTTTATGACAGTAAAGTCTATCCATTGATTTGTTAAAATCTGTTTTGAAACCTAGAGTTTGGCATTGTATTTGACATCTTTTTTTTTTTTTTTTTGGAAACCAAAGTGACCATATTTGGTCATTTTTGTGTTGTGTTGTAGAAATATTTTCTGAAACAAAGGTTGTGCAGTTGAAGAAAATGTATTCTTAGAAACACACCCAATGTTAGTGTGGACAGGACATAATTTCATGACTTACACATCTTAAATTCTCACCCTAAACTCCTACTGGTACGTGTTTTGTACAGACATTCTCCACAGTTATAGAAGTGTGGACAGATCCAGTCAGCTGTTTGCAACGTGTGTTTGTTGTTTATGCGTGAACATGCAGACTATATGTTAAGTATGCATTTACATATGCATGGCTTTTATTTATTGTCAGTGTAAATCATGCCGTTGCCAATATTTTACCCTCCACTGGCATACCTCCATTAGTATTTTCTTATGTAGATGTTACATATTGCCATATTCATTCCTGTTAGAACAAACACATTTGACACATGACGAAGTGAGGGAGGGAAAAAAAAATGGAGGCAACCAGTCTGAACACCGCTTCTAGCTAAGTCTAAGTTTACTCAGAGCCTGGAACACATTCTGATGCAAATATCCAAATGACCGCCTTTCATCAATGTTTTTTTTTTTATTTATTTAATTTTTTTTATCTGGGAAAGAAAAAGGAAGAAAATGATGAGACACATGTCTAAATCTGTGCTTGCAGCGAGACTTTTGATATGGCAGGAAATATCCTGGGGTTGGATGAGGCACAATGTGAGCGCCACGCTGTGCATTTTCAAATGTGATCCTTGATGTTTGTTTGTTTTATTTTTATCTGTGTTTTAGTCAGAATACGGTTTAAGGATATTTTTCACACAAACAGGATGATGTGTAAAATGCAGCGTGTTAAATGGTGAAATTTGACTCAAATCACACCAGATGTAGGAAGTCCCCACTGCTCGTATAATGTGTACACAGAAATGCTATATTCTTAATTAGAACACAATGGATTTTTCATATACAGTAGATTCTTATAGGGATGACTTTCTAAATGTCTTAGTTGGAACAGGAAATGAGACTGTAGATCAGTTATTCCCATCCAATATGGAATCTGAAAATCTTTTAATCAGATTCTTCCAATCAGAAGAAAACTAAGATAAAGCATGTAATTGTAAATTTTAAAAAAAGGAAAAAAAAATCCAAATTACTTGGGGCAACATGGGATCGAAGTGCAAATGAATAATCTTTAATTTGCTTAAATAAAGTTTGTGAAAGAGAGAAACCTTCCAAATTATTTGTTTCCATTAACATTGTCTTATCTATCCTCTACCTCAGTCAGGCCCAAAATTCCCAAACATAAATTAATAGTATTTTTCCATCCCCAGAAAATTATATTTACTTTTATAATATTTAAACAGGCTACATGTCGTATTTCTACTTTCACTCTAATGACCTGAAACTATCACTAGTGTCTAGAATAAAAAAGCTCTGCAGTTCTGCCATAGATGCCAATGCACTGGATTGAAGAGATGTGAACTGGATATAATCAAAGTCATGTACCGTCTGATTTATGTGACCACTAGAGGGAGTAGTGAGTCACTCTGCCGGTCTCCCATGTTGAGGAAAACTAAGAGATGGGATGAGAACCACTTTTAGAGTCATAGAAAGTGACTAAGTGATAAAAGCTAGAAGCACTGTTGTTGTTTCCACCAGTGGACACAGCTGTAAATGAAAAGAATGGAGTTTGATGCTGAATTGGCAGCATTTCTTCTACACGGGTGAGTTTGATCATGAGGCTTATGAAGAGATAAGGTTATTATGGGATGTAATTATCTTTGCTAAGTTGCCGTTTGTTGATCCACAGTTCAGACTAAACTGTGACCGTTCTGACTTTGAACGATTCCAAACAGATTGTTAGTGCAGCTATTGACAACACAAATCGTACAGAAAACAGGTGATTTGTGGTTTTACTGTGGCTGATTTCTGTCTAAAAATAGAGCTCAGCTAACAGATAAGCTAACAGAGCTATAATGTAAACTATCGGCTGATGCAGCACATAAAGATTATGAGATAACATTATTTTGACTGACAGTTAAAATAAAAAACTATGAGTTTTAGTTTGAAGAAGATAACTTGATGATACCATAATACAGTTGTGTGTGTACAATGAGCTTTATACTTTATTCAGTGACTGATACAGTCTGTGGATACATGGCGTTGATGAACTGGTGGTTTTGTTTGATGCCAGAGCAGATGGACAATGTGTTTTGTACCATAGACACAATAATTAGTAGATGTTGGTCATTAGAAAACACAGAAACACATGATCGCTGCAGTCGTGCCTACACACACATACACACACATAGGGATGCTAAAAGTTGCCATTTAGTATCATGTAAAGAAATAAAAAACCCATACTGAGTCACATTCAGAGGCACTTACCCATCACCCTTTATGGTATGAAGAGATGCAGCTGTGTGTGTATGTTTTAGATTTATTAAAATAACTATTGAACATTGAGCATCTCTTTGAGGGTTCCATGAAGAGGTCCTGTGGTGAACCTTTTAATGAAGGATCAGAGCAGACCCTCACACTCACCATAAACCACCTACTCCCAATAATCCCTCTCACTTCTAATAGTAGACATTTGGCATTCATTAAGATCAAAATGCTGTTTTCTGCCAGGACAAATTGTAAAGCTATTCCATTCACAGCTTGAGAAAGGCCTGAGACTCTGCTGGGTTTCTTTGGGCTGTTTGAGCACCCGGGTGAGGCGGGCTAATGGGCTAAAAGGCTCTGAAATGTGTGGAGGGGTAAACTGAAGAGGGCACGGCGAGCAAGTGGTAGCACAATTATGGTTAGTACAGTGTATCAACAGAAAAGAGGCATAAAAACAAAAGGGAAAAGGAAAAAAAAAGTACTGCTCTGGTAGTAAAAGATCTGAAAGTGAGGATGCAGCCAGTTGGTGTATAGTATTGTCAATGTTGATCAGAAATGCTACATCCAGTGTTGAAACTGAAGTTGAATTGTTTGCGGACTGTTAGTGATGTAAGGATTGTTAGCTCCAGTTACACTGTTGTTGTCTAAGCTTTAGGAGGATCTAATTGCAGAAATGGAATATTTAATAATGTTTTCAGTTGTGCATAATTACACAAAAATAACCATAACCTTTACATTTCTGCTCCCTTAGAATGAGCTGTTTTGAGCTTTAGGCCACTATCTAGAGTAGTGGCCTAAAGTCAGTAAACCAACTCGATTAGCTTAATGTATCCACTTCACTTATCTTTCTTAAGATAAGATAAGATGAGATAAGATAAGACTTTATTTTTCCCACCATGGGGAAATTTCACAGTTAACAGCAGTAACATACAACAAGCAAGTGCAGAAAAAAGACAGGTAGAAAACCCACAAGCAAGTTAGAAATTAATATAAGAGAAAGATAATTATATAATACTGATTTTATGTCTTTTTAAGCTATTACTTGACATTATGAAATGAGTGTGAACCCTGAAAGTTCAATACTCTGTCATAAACACATTAATGGATCAGAAAATACGACATTATATATAACATTAGAAACATTTCTTAAGTTTTCAGTGACAGCAGCGGGCGTCAACACTTCACTTTCCATTGTTCCTGTTCTGTATGTATATACGTTCATGTATTTAGGACTTTATAACCACAGTAGCACATGAATCCATATGGATGGTGATTCAGTGTGTGTGTGTAAGGTGTGTGTTCAGTACAGGTGGGTGGTAATTAACAATGACATCTCCTGAGCCAGGTCTAATCAGTGCTCTCTTCTCTCTCATATGCTATATTTATCCCTCCTCTCCATCCTTCTATCATGGTTATTATCACTTCATCTCTTTCTTTATTTACCCCCCACCACCCATACCCCACACACACACACACATTTCCTGTTCTACTCTCTCCTGCCCTCCTTCTAATTCTTCACTTTTTCTCAGCTACGATATGATTAGAGATAATAGATCAACATCGTTGTATTGGAGACGTTTCCACTTGCAATAGTCTGCCTTGAAATATTCTCTTCTGTATTTCTTCTCAAGATTGATAGTTTAATCAGTCTTTTATTTGATAATTAGAAAATTATGTTTTTAATCTAATTTAACTGTCAAAGGGTATATATTTTACTGTAGATGTGTGTATGTGCTTCAGGATAATTAGCATTGTCTTGTAAGTTTTCCAGTGGTGTGGAGAGTATTTTCTGCATCATGACATAGATCGATCATGTCTAAACGCTTAAAACATTTTTGGAATAAACACATGCATGGGGGTGAATGTCCCAGTGCTCTATATGGGACTAAATACATATGTTGGCTACCGACAATGTAAACATGAAAAGGTTGGACAGGCAGCACAAACTGACTTTAAATGTTTTTTGTATTGAAGAGACAATAAAAAAAACATCAGTCTGTCCTTCTGTCCTTAGTGTGTTTCAATCAGAAATCAAAAACTGAAGTTGAATTGTTTGCAGACTGTCGGTGATGTAAGGATTGTTAGCTCTTTGGCTATAGGAGGCATCCAGTTACATTGTTGTTGTCTAAGCTTCAGGAGGATCTAATTGCAGAGATGCAATGTAATTTCCTGAATTATGTCTTCAGTTCTGTATAATTACACAACAATAACAACAACTACCACATTTTTGTTACTGTAGAATGAGCTGTTTATATCTAGACTAGATCACTTTAAGTGTTTTTGTTTGAAGGGACAATAAATAATACCAGTCTCTCCTTCCATACTCAGTTTGTTCTAATCAAACGCAGCAAAGTCTATCTGTCTCTAAGGCAAAGGGTGATTTCAAGAAAATGTTCTTACTGTTCTGCACTACTGCTGAGTTTGAGGCTGTTGAACCAATGCCTATCACTGTGTATTTTAGATAATGTACTGCCAAACCAGCATTATTTGTCGTGTCGTGAATCCTCTTTCACATAAGTTACAATAATATTTTATAGAGGCTGACCGATATGGGTTTTTCTAAGGCCGATGCCGATTTTTACAAATTTTGTCGGCCGATATCTACAGCCGTTATTTTAGGCCAATATTTAAGGCCAAATTATTATTATTATTTTTTTTTTAATCACATTGACTGTAAATTACAATTGAAATATTCCAATAATTAGGATATTTATGCAGCAATATAAAATAAATTATTGATACACTTACACATAGTACTCTTTTAACATTTTTTGAACTTCAAATGCTGCCCACACAGGTGCCTGATCAAATATCTTATAATATTTTTATTACTGATCAAATATTGGCTTTCAAAAAAAACAATTAAGACCAATGGCCAGTATTGAAAAAAAATTTTAGATCGGTCTACCTCTAACATTTTATCTTCATGTCAATGTCTGCTGGAACAACAGTAACCTTAAAGGTGTGTTTGTGGTCATGTAACATTTCTGTTCAATGTAGAGAGACAATATTACTTTGGCAGACACTTACCCTATCTACGCTATACCAGCTATATTTCCCATTCAGTTTTGACCAACAACATTAATGCTAATTAAGATTTGGTCAGTGATTTTGAGTGGGCTGCTTTTAGTATTACCATGTTGTGCATCAGAAAAACATACGAAACAGGGTTTTATTACACTCATATTTGTCATATTTTATTATGTTATTTGTGACCATAACTCATGAGTGACACAATATTTATACACACTTTATAGACACTTGAATACTAATGTTTTGGTGCATTTTGCTTTGAAATGGTTTTTACTGTTGCAATTGGTAGATTGGTTGAAAGATTTTGTGAACCTGGCCACTTTACCAAGTGGTGTTAGGCCTAATACTCAGTTAAACTATAGTCGATGTGTAAAATACAGAGGTGGAGGAGACTAAATGGAAATGTAAGGGGCTGGACAGGACAAAACTCTGTTACTTCTACTTCAGTCATTCTGGAGTCTTCAGATGGTCGGCATCTCAGTTGAGGCAACTTGACAACACAACAAAATTTATCCGATAACATTAAAGACAAGAATACAAAAACTATTATCATATTCAGAGTAAGAACCAAGCTTCAATTCACCTTTTCTATAATATCTTCTACAATTTCTATAATATATTCATGCAAAAATGAACTAAATATAGTTAAAACATCTTCAATAAATACTGATAATAAATGTTGACATTAACTACAGAGTGAACAAATATTATATAATAATTACAACTTTTTTTTATTTCAGAGATGAAATATTGAAACAACTTAAGTCATTTTAGGTGGGATGGTGCTATGAATCAGCTGACACTGGTTTTACCCATTATAAGAGATGTTCTTCTTTTCACATGTGATTTACTGTACAAATCCCCTTAGTTAAATTTTTCATTATTCCAGCAATTACTTTTTCGGAAATGAAATGCTATCATATATATCAGATTGTCTTTAAACAGAAAATTAAAATGATGGTTAATAAGAGATTATGACAGAATCGGATCGACTGTTAAAATTTGAGACAGTCTAACGCAGTGTCTGTGTTGTGCGTTTGTGTGTGTCTTTGCTTGTATGTGACCTTTAGTTCTGCACACCGGCCAGCAGAAGGCAGGGTTGCAGCATCCTTTGTATCTTACCCCCCCATACGCACACACACACACACACACACACACACACACACACACCCTTCACCTCACACACACATGCACATGCACACAGACTTCTTAACCCACAAAGCTCCAAAGTAGATGTGTGTAAGAGGAAGATGTGGAGGGGGGAAGCGAAATGAAAAGTGTGTGTGTGTGTGTGCGAGTGTGTGTGTGTGTGTGTGTGTGTGAGTGTGTGTTTGTCTGGCAGTGATGGGGGAACATGATAACCTTGTCTTCGTGCAGGTCTAGGGGGGTGAACAGAGTGGAGCATGAAGTTTCAGTCCTGCCAAATCCTGCGTTTTAACTGGCCTCAGAAACACACACACATACACAATAAGGCCCCAGACACTGAGAAGCATGCAGCCAGTTCCAAATGTGTGTATGGGCAATGGGCCAATGTGTGTTTCTGTGTGTGTGTGTGTGTGTGTGTGCGCGCGCCTTGATGGGAAGCCAAAGAAGGATAGGTATAGAGGTTACAGAGGTAAACAAAGGCAAAGAACAACTTATGAAGAAGAAGAAGAGATGCAGGAGTTCTGCATGGGGCCAGATTTTGCATTTCATAAAAAAATGGTGCAAAAGAGGTCAACCGAGGGGAGGCTAAAAAAGAAACTGAAGTGTGTGTGTGTGAGATGAGAGCGATGAGGGAAATGCAAAAGACTTTAAAAGAAACAAAAAAAACCAGAAAAGTAGGTGAAGGAAAAAAAAAAGCGGAGCCAGAGAACGGGAGTGTGGAGAGACGGAGAGAGTGTGTGTGACATAAAAAAGAGAAAGAAGAGAGAGAGTTGGGGAGAAAGTGAGCTGGTGTAAAAGACAGAGGCAAAAAAGTGAAGGGAAGAAAACGAGTGTGATCGTATGTAGAAGGAGAAAGAGTGAAAGAGAGAGCACAGGAAAGCCTCCCCCAGCGCCCACCTGTCTAGCTGTAATGGGAGCCAAATGTTGAAAGGCCTGGAAGTTACATCTCTGGCTTCCAGCAGTCAGGAGAGTCAGAGGGATGGGGTCCTGGACTCTGAATAACTCCTGCTAACCACCGATTACATTTCCACTTCCTGCTCACTCCCACAGGCTCAGGTCAGCTAATATAGATCACTCCTTTTTATACAAATGTATGTGAATGCAAATGCATTACTGAATAGCACACACTACAACATTTTTTTTTCTTTAAGTGAAGCAAAGTGATACCTAACCCCTTAATCCCTGTTTATTAACCTTTGATTGAAATGTGGACTTTCAGCTTTAATTGAAGGGGTTTAACACATTTCAAACCTATCTATCAAACCTCAGTGTTATTGGAGGACATAACAAGACTATCACTTTAGTGATTTTTTTAAATACATTTTTTAATGTCATGTAGAAAATCAAGTCAATGAAGTTACCATATTTGGTTCCTTGCCTGTAAGTGGCAAAAAAAAAGGAAAAAAAAATCCTAGAAGTATTTGTAAATAATCCAAGAAAAACACATGTAAGGTGAAAGGAGCATGTACTTTAGAACATTAGAACATCATAAGTGCAGATCCAGACACCTGTCAACATCCACATTATCCCTTTGAACATCATTTCTTACATTAGTACCATTACTTCATGGTACCTAACAAAGCAGGTACACTCACTGTTCATGCAGAGGTGGACCTTACAGACCCTGTAGACCACATTGGACCGGAGACTGTTGAGTCACTGACCTCACTGTAATTTTTGCTGTCACTGTCTTGAAATGTATGTGGAAATGACCAAAAATAGTTGCTTGCCTGATAAAGGGTTAACTGGACTAAAATGACCAGTATATGCATCAGTGATAGCTCTGTATAGAAATGTGTTCCAACTGTTATCACAGATGTAACCAGCACACTCAGAATGTATTAATTTCTCCATTAACATGCCGGAAAGCAAAGCATGTACATTAATTCTTGTACGTTATACATTAAACCTTTAATTACTGTGTTGCTATAAACAGTCAGCTTTTCATGAGGTGTGAAAAAAACAGGCCTATTGTATGCTTTGTGGAATATCTCAGAGAAAATGTACTGTACCGGGACAAAAATAACAATATGTGCAAAGTACATCTGCAGAATGGTTAAGTTGTTTCGTTAGCTCATGTTTGAACACTTCATCAGCCACAAACTGAAGAATAAAGTGTCTATTTTTGTCACTTAATGCATATCGCTATGGTGCGTTTGCCTCGTCCACATCCACAGCATTTACTGAACATTATCATAGCATTAACACATTAACATCAGCTCTGAGTTTTTCTTTACATTTCCCCCTGTCTAATTTTTACTAACTGTATAGAGTCAAGTTCGGATAGAAAATACAGTTAAGTATTTGAAGATTATGTTTCTGGACTTGAGGTAATTAACATATCTGTAACCGGAGGTGTGTGTGTGTGTGTGTGAGTGTGTGTGTGTGGGGGGTTCTGTACGTCACCTCATCGTGAACCAGGAAGACCTCGATCTGCTGTGAACTTTGTGAAACCCAGCCTCAAAAATTGCTGTTTTATATCCTCCTGTAACTTCCTGCTGCTCTAAACTCGTCGCATTTGATCACAACAAGCATAAGAGACTGTCCTGCTGCAAATGATCAGACGGTCTTCTGAGTAATTGAGTATCCAAAGCATAAAAAAAAAACCAGTCATAAAAACCAGATATGATATTTATTTGATATGGAAATGTTTATACATATGCATCACAGCCTATTAATTATTCATATTGTCTTGTTGTTTTTCGCTTGTCTGTGATATACATTATGTATTCTCTTCCTCCGACAGACAGATCTTTGAAATTGGAAGAAGAAAGAGGTAAAAAGAAAAAAGGAAGAATCAGTTGATGCCTCTCACTTTGACTACAAAAGAGAGAAAGAGGAAAACTTCATTATATGGGCGAGTGACAGAAAATGTGAAACACAGCGACAGATAAAGACACACAATGAGGACCTTTTTTTTCCTGCACCTCTGTTTCATGTCTGTGTCACTGGAAAACAAAGAAGCCATCTCTGTGGACTGTACTATTCATAACACACACAGACACACACACACACACACACACACACACTGACCCCTCATATCTCATAAACAATGCCACCAACCATCACTGTCATTTTTATTCACTGTCTTACTTGCTTCATAATCAGCAGCCCAGACAGTGCACTGCACCATGCTGCTGCAGAAACAGGAAGATACACACCGTTTTAACAAGGAAACCCATATCATACCATTGTTAAAGTATCAAACCGGTGTTAAAATTACAGCTGCATGTGGTGTTGATTGGGCCTGTGAGTAGATGTCTCCGGCCCGGCCTCCTTTTGGACTTTATATTACTTCATTTGTCATTATTACAGAAGCTGGACATGGACAAAAATCATACATTCATATAAAAATTACAAACTTCCTGTTAGATTTGGGGTACAGAGAGGTGAAGACCTGCCCCTTTTTTTCTTTTTTGATTCTGGGTGAATTGTGTGATAATGCATATAAGACGAAAGTTTGTCATAAAAATATTAACCCATAAGGATCCAGTGTGACTTTAGTGTCAGTTCCCAAATGAATTTGTCTCTCTATTTAACCTTTCCTAAGTGATTTATCACAATTTATTATACTATTATCCTCTGAATTTTGCATTTTTCTAGTGAAAATTATCTGTTTTTCTATAGTTAATTATCTGATCAGGTAGATGCTCATAAAAGCTCAGAGTAAAGTCAAAGGTTATTATATCAAAGCAGAAAAAACTGAAGAAAAAGTGATCTTTTCATAAACCAAGTGCCTCCACTCACTGTCATTGATCCAACTCCATGGGTTTTACTGGTGAATCAATGTTGTAGAAGATGACGGTGTTTCCACAGAAACTACGGAGCCTCTGAACGTCCAAATGGGTCATATCTGATGACCATGAAAAGATGACAAACTATTTTACACCAATTATTTACATCTATTGATAGAATTAGTGGATGAACAGTTTAGATGCTTTTGGTCGACAGTGGATGTTTGGGTCTTTATGGGTTAAAGTAACATCTAGTCATGTGAAGTGGCTCAGTGGACTGCATCTTTCATCTCACACCACATAAGCCCAAATCACCATTAGCTCTGTAGATTTTTCTCCACCTCGTTCTCAAATGCTGAGGTGAAAACGTATGAAAAGAGGTTGAAATCACAACAGTTTTGGTCAAGTTGAAGCTGCATAGACACCTTCAGCACCTCTGAACAGATTATGGAGAAAGTCATGATGATGTCACTTCCACAACTTTTGGGTATGTAGTATTTCTATTTATGCAGTTTCACATTTCAGTAGTTTTACATAAACTGCAACTCTCCTGACTTGTAAAATTATCTTTTAGATGGATAACTGTTATTTGTGTAAATGATGCCATTATTGGAATGGGATCAAATAAATAAATAAATAAATCCAACAATCTCACCATGAATTGTAATACTTTTCTTTTTTTTTTTTTTTTTCCAACCTCCCACCCAGCATACACAACAGGGAGAGGAAGGACTTCACCTGTCTTTATTGGACCTGATTCATTTACTAAATTTGGAACATGTAGGTGAATCATCATGCTAGGACTTATTTATGTGTTTATTTATCCATTGCATTTTCATGATGGAACTTTTCAGACCTTTCTGGTGAAACATCAACTTCACTGCATCATCACGAAAAAAACGTATGCACATGGTTTTCATTTTGATAACATTTCATTACAATGGTGTTTATTAAACACTGGCCAAATTTAAGTCTGCCTGGGATAAACCTGTAGAAGCAGGTTATTAAAGTAAAACAAGGGAAAATTAAAGGATTAAAGGATATTATATACAACAGTTTTCCATATACATTTTTTTAAAATTTTGCAGCTTTTTTTTTTTTTAAGTAAAGCTGTAAAAGTCTTGTCCAGAAAAGACAACAATGATGTACTGCTGGGTCTCAGGAGGATATGGAAGATAGTAAAGAAAAAAATGACTAATTCTACAGTATATCACTCATACATACATGAATGTAATCACTGTAATGTAATAATGTTTACCAGGATTGAAACCCCCTCTTTATCGCATTTCTTTCTGATGTTCTCTAACCTGATAAAGTAAACAAACTTGCAACTGTGACAATAAATAAATCAATAAAACATGAAGAGAAAGATGTCCTTCATTTCATGTTGTCCACGCTGTTATTTTTCTGGGAAGATCAACACATCAAAAGTATTGAAGCTTTTCCACCCAAATAAAATCAATCTTTTGAGCTGATGCAAATCATGCACAGACTTAGAAACTGTTGAAACTAAACCACCACAGTATTCTATTCAGAACCAACACAAATCCACCACAGCAGCATCACTTCTGCTTTTAGCCGCTTTGCATATTTCAACCACTGCAAATATCTTTATTTTGCATCCATCAACATGGATCAATACCATTCCGTCAGTTTCCTCACATGCCCGCTTCCTCCTCATTTGTGCACTAATGTAAATTGTCAGTTAAGGCGATGTATTCTCCCAGCTGTTTTGTGCATAAGTGCCCGTGCCGTATCTCTCGCCGTGGTTTACTAGTCGAGGTCAGTGTGAGGTTATGTGTGTGTGGGGGCTGTTTTGACTGGCCACTGTCTTTTGTATTTTTTCCCCCTACATTTTTGATGGTAGTCTGCCATGCTGGTGTTATCACGTCCCATTGGGAAATGTTTTCAACATCAATCACTGAGTGTGTGTGTGTGTGTCTGGCTGTGTACTTTGGTTCGTGTATGCGGGAATGTGTTTATGCGTATGTGTGTACCAACAGCACAGTAATCTGTAGGCGGGTCATCATTCTTAATGCAGCCTGTGTCATCAGTTCCCGTGACAACAGGGGGAATGATTCGGCCGATACATATGAAACAGGGCGCCATGCATAAACATGGAGGCAGCGGGAGGAGGAGGGCGAGGGCAGCACCCGTTTGAGGTTATATGGGGGATGTTTGTGTGTGTATATGTGTGTGTGTGTGTGTGTGTGCGCTACCCTACCTGGACCTCTTTCTATTCCTGTTTATTATTCATGAACCCCCCCCCTTCAGCGTGCTGTCCACTAGCCCCTCCCTCCATGTGCACGTTTGTGAGTGTGTGTGTGTGTGTGCGTGTGTGACGGATGGTGACAGCATCAACGGATGGTAGATCAGGATTAAGATCAAACACAGCTCAACGTCACACTCTGTCAGGTTCACTGGACATGTTCAGCCACACACACACACGCACAAACGCACGCATACACACACACATGATAAAGGCTAAAAAATACAACTATATAGTTGGTAATGATAACAAAACACATAAAAAAAGCAAAAAACACAAAGTTAATCTCATAATGTGAATAAATCATTGAAGGACGACCTAAAAGTGTCAAAATATGATAATTTACAAAGCTGGGTGTGGTGAAATATGTTTGAACTGTTTCCATTTGGAGACTATTTTAACCCCTTGTGTTTTTTTGGTTTTTTTTTTTAAGCTACAACAACTGCACTAAACTTCTTCCACTCTTAAATGGGGCAAAATATGCAATATGTCTTATTGTTGGCAATTAAAATGCTTCAGTATTGTTGTATATTTGGTTCCATACAAATACAAATAAAAATGAACTGAACTGAATTAAATCATGTTGCACCTTTAAACTTTTTCCATGTTTTTATTTGATTATATTTATTTTAATTTTTTTTCCTCCAATGTTATGGTATATATATA
>JAPQRQ010000008.1:6030944-6046403 GCA_037367365.1 Apogon talboti
TATGCACCAAACCACATGCAAATTCCTAGTAATGTGAACCTGTTTACTTACATGGCAATAAACATGATTCTCATTCTTTGGTTTATCATAAACATTCAACATTAGCATATATGGAGATTCATTGAACAGGAAGTGGATGGAAAACTGTTATCAGGAAAGGAACCAAAGCTGTTAAACAGAAAGGAGTAGAAGTGCGGTATATAGCTGCACTACAGTACACTTGTGGCATGAAGGTTCCAAGTTCGATTCCCAGTTGTCATCAGATCTATCCATGTGCGGTTTGCATGTTCTACCTGTGCTCTGCGTTTTCCCTCTGCAATCAAACACATTAATGCCAAGTTAATTCTCTTGTCAGTTCCCTTGACCATGTTACTGGCATACATGTGGGGTTCATCCCTGGGCAGACGTCCTCTGTGTGCACTGGAATGGGTTGCATGGAATTCCATATGGGGACAATAATAAGTGAATTAAAATAAAATTTAAAAAGAGAAAAGTAAACAAAAAGTAGGTACAAATGCCTCACATTTACACTTACATTTGTACTTCAAGTTGTGTGCATGCTAATGTGGTTACATGAAGTTAAGGTTTGAATCGCTCATGTTTTGATGCTGTATTTCTAAGCTAACAGCAGTTGCACAGCATTGCAGCTTCAGAGGAGCAGAAGAAAAGTGCTTTGAAGGATGTTTGAGGCAAATCAGACTCTTCTACATCAGTGTAATGTGGCTGTTTTCATAGATGTAGTCTATGAAGCCAGATATTAGCAAGAGATGGATGGATGGATGGATGGATGGATGGATGGATGGATGGATGGATGGATGGATAAATAGATAGACTTATTTTTGAACATAAGTAGGCAGAAGACATTACCAATTTAAACAGAACATTCCAATATATGGACCATAATTTTACATGACTTGGCAAATCAGCTAATGTATACAGTCCATAACAATGAATATGTCTGTTATTAAATTACAAAAAGAAGAGAACAAATGATTACATGCCATCAGTAACTGTTACTGTTGTACTCCTGTTCGTTCTTACTTTATCTCTGGAAAATAAGGTTTTAATACATCTTCTTAAATTTTGTGATGTTTTCACACCGTTTGATATTTAGTTCCATTCTATTCCACATCTTTTTAAGATTTGTTCTTGAGAAATGTTTTCATAGTTAGATAATGCCAACCAGTGATCAACATTGAGCCCAAAACACACTCCATCCTAAACTTCACCCATGTCCAAGAACATAAACAAATCTTCGCAGTATAGTATGTGAGTACTTGCTTACATTCCATTACTGCATCTTTTGGAGTCAGTTACAGACTCATCCCTGTAGTCGGAAGCCCTCTGATCTTTTTTCTAGCCTCCTCTGACGCCTCTTTTGTTGCTTTATTACCTTCACCTGCTTTAAAACATGACCATTATCATAATAGTGTGTATTTAAAAAGTCTCAAGAGCAAAGTTCATGCTTTAAAAGTAAAAGTCTCCTGACCTTAAACTGCACCATCTGCCACTTCTCCAAACATGACCATGATCCTGCGGATAAAGTGCACTGACTCCTGTTGCTATTTACAGTCTACCTTTACAGAAAATGTTAATTAACCAAATTATTAAACATGCAAAAATGGTGGCAAAAAGAAAAACACATTTTAAATGACAGTGTTAGTGGTAGCCTGATGTGGCCAGGCAATTAGCTGCTGCCATGGAAGGCGACTGTGGCGATTTTTCTTGCTTAACTCATTAGAGGGGTCTCCGGCAGTGTGCTCACTCATGTCAGGCCTGCATAATTACTTTAAAACAAGGCTAAAAAAAAAAAAAAAAAAAGGAAGAAGAAAAAAAAATCAAAGTAGCCACTGTCTGGCATTGTTCGCTGCCCCCTCATCTTGGAATTTAATTAGGCGTTCATTTTAATAAAAGCCCATTTGGGATGAAACGCGGCGTTAATAGTATTCAGGTCCCCTAAAGGCTGTCACGTCTTCATCGGTGGTTTAGATGGACACTGACAGGTGACATCATGGCTTTTTATAAGCAGAGCTTTGATAAGGTGGAGTAACAATAACGTCCGAACCAAAGAGAAGCTGAACTCCACTGAGCATGAAATATTAAAACCACATTTAATCAGTGAATTAAATAGGTGAAATAAGGAACACTGAGGTGTTGACTTCAGTGTATTTCTAGAGGGGTTTTTTTTTTTGTTTTTGCTTTGACAAAACAAACGCAAAGAAGCTGGATTTTAACACATAGAGACTCTGAGCTACCTTTTTTTAGCAGTTCCCAAATGAATTTTCTCTCTATTTTTAACCTTTAAGTGATTTCTCAATTTTTTTTCTAATATTATGCACTGTATTTTGCATTTTTAAGGGAAAATCATGTATTTTCCATCATTTAATTCACTGATCACGTAGATGTTCATTAAAGCTCAGATTAAAGTTGAGGGCTATTACATCAAAACAGAAAAAAAGTGCCTTTTTCAGTAAAATATGTCATTACCTGAACGTAAAACGAGTATCTCCATCCACTGTCATTGATCCAACTCCATGGGTTTTACTGGTGAATCAATGTTGTAGAAGATGATGGTGTTTCTGTGGTAACTACGGAACCTCTGAACGTCCAAATGGGTCATATCTGATGACGATGAAAAGATGACAAACTGTATTTTACACCAATTTTGTACATGTATTGATAGGATTAGTGGATCAACAGGTATTAAACATTTATATCAGTAGGTGATATTGTTTGCCAGTGGATGTTTAGATCTTTGAGTTCCTTCTATTTTGGACTGGAAGCAATAATAATGTTTTCCAGTGCAATTTTACAGTGAAACAGTATGAAGTGACCCCAGAATTAGGTCTTCGGTGGGTTATTAGTTCTCAAAGCCATGTGTTTGTTTCAGGAGGTTGAGCATCGTGACACGCCTTCCTCTTAATGCCATCGCTGCGTCCTCACTCGACAAACCCGGGGACACACGGGGTCCCGCCAGCCAATCGGGCCCCTTTTATCCACCCTCCTGCCCTGCTGCAGTCTCCAACCTAATTGGTCACCGGTGAGTTGCCCCCTTCGCAAGAATGCTGATGACCGTGGGATGGTCCGGTTGGTGTAAACTTTGGCGGATCCGCAAGGAATTCCAAACAACCTCCATCTTAACTCCCCGACCTAATAGCCACATAATAACGGCGCATTAGAGAAGTGAAAGCGCTGAGGCTGACCTCCATGATGACCCGTAACCTTTTGTCTCCTGACTGCTGTAGCCAGATAAACACAGAATGGGGTTTTAATGACGGGGTTTGAGGTGGCGGACGTGGGGGAAGAGGTTGAAAGGCTGGTTTGGCTCCACATGCAGGGACATTTGGTAACTCATAACGCCCTGATGCAAACATATTAAATGCTTCTAGAGTGTCTGCTCCTCTGACTCCACGTGCACTGTACGCTGGCAAGTGGTTTAATACTTTTTTTGGTATCTAAATCCTCTGGCATATGATAACTGTAAGCCCCACAGCTAAATAAGTGGGCGTTTGTGATGGGAAATTGGTAAGTTTCATCTATTAGCCTTTTGGAATTTCTCTTTGTGAAAATGGTGAAATGCCTAAATGTGTGTTTGTGTATGTTTGTGTGTATGGCGCTGTCCATAGTGCTGAAACTGAGCAGAGGAGATCAATAGATACCACGTCACTTGGCCTGTGTTTGGAATTAAATACTAGACTCTACATAGTGGATACAAAACTACTGCATCAGGAATTCTGAACCTATTGTGATGAAACACCCACTTCTGTCATATATTAGTCATGTATGTTTTTATCGGTGTATAATGATATAGAAATGAACATTTTCACCATGCAAATGAGCTGTTTATGTCAACTTTTGTAGAATCTGCTGTATTGAACCACTTTGTTTCAGCAGTATTTCAGAACATACCTCCTCCTCTATTTTGTCAGTCTTATAATATATTATATGGACAAAAATACTGGGACACATTCCATCTACATGTTGTTGGACTTCCCATTTGATTGGAGACGTTATTATGAGAAAAACGTTGTTAATGATCATTACCATAATTGTCAAAGCAACACTCTTTTATAGCTGTAGATGTTTTCCTAATTGATTGAATTGGGTTCTGCTTTGGGATGCTTTTAAGGAACATTGTTGTATACTTTTGGTACCTTTTTAATTCATTGATGCTCATATGTATGTTATTAGTATAGTGTTTTAGAACTGAGTTTTGCTATGTGATTTATGTATATTTTTTAGTGTGTCTATAACTTCTGCTGCTGCTGTGTTGGCCAGGACACTCTTGCAAAAGAGGTGTTTTTTTGTTTTTTTTCTGACTTTCATTTTTTTATATTTTCCTTTTCCAAACATATCACGTCATCACACATTTAACATTACAATTAAAATAATGATAAACTACCCAAACTCCCACCAACCCGTAACAAGAAGGGGTCTTCCTATCAATATAGTGGCACTTTATCCCACACATACCCACTTTGAGTACCCATGTATATAATATATATGTACACCATAAATGCAAAAGAGATGTTTTAATAATAATAATAATAATAATAATAATTAATAAACACATATAAACAATTCTAAATACTAAAAACTTTTTTTTTAAATTAACAAAACTAACCCAAAAGATGAAAAAGAAAAATGTGTCTATTCCACTACATCTCAGAGGCAATTGGTATAATTTTATATAGAGCAGAAATTCTACTTTCAGTGTAATATATTTGTTTTGCTTTTCATACTTGTAGAGTCATGACTTTACGCTGTTTGTTTTAGGATGGGGAAAATGTGGAGGCTGAATTTCACTATGGGGATAATAAAGCAAGTTAATGTCATTTTAGATATGGGGGGTTCCCATGTGATGTCCTCTCATGCCACTCTAAAAAGATCTCTTTCCACACCATATAAAACCTTCGGTCTACCATTGGTCCATATTGTGCAGGATGAATCCACAGAAAACCACCGTCTCATATGACATCTTTTTTTTTCTTCTCTTTTCTGAGAAAGTGTCTTTAAAGCATCTTTAAAATGAAGTTGGCAAGGACATTGAATGATCAGACCAGAGCAAACCAACTAAAGGTGTGTCATAAATAAGATGTTTTTATTTATATTTTTTGTTTACATCCATGACCTTACACCCCAGGGACCTGAATACTCTACTTTTTTTGGTTTTGTTTGGGCACGAATTTCTGCACAATCCCACATTCACCCAAGGTTATTGCCTACAAAGACTGCTCTATACAAAGGTATGTACATGCCACTGTATAGAGACAAGTACAAAGTATGCAGAGCTTCAATGATTTCTGGAACATAAAAGACGAGTAAATACTGTATATGTGGCCTTCTAAATTTTCAGCACATGGATGTGGATGTGGGTCTGAGCACTGTGTGTGGATGCCAAACCAGAAAAACAAACCAATACTCTTCATATGAATCATCACTTTAATGTCACAAAAAAAGACATTTGATTTGTTACCCTGATGTGTCATGTCTGGCTCAGACCTTTTGTTTATATGTGTAATGGACTCGAAAGAGTGATTGAGAACCCAGACAGAGTTAGCATTAAAATTAAAGGCGTCCAAAGCTAACAAAAAAACAGTGAAGTAACGAGGCATGACAGCTCGGGCCAGACTCACCGATATAATGACTGACTGATGTATTGAGCAGCTATTGGCCTTTCAGCGAGACAGGACATCAGCCAGTCACTGTTTTCTACCTCCTAAAGATCCAGTCAATTTGCTTCCAAGAAACCTGCAACTCATTCAGATGTGAACCGAGAACATAAAATCTGCGTACTTCAATGAAATTGTCATTTTAATACTATCTGGTTTTATCTTTAGTGGCATTCCATTGGTTTACACTGAAGGCCACGGAAAGTAAGGATACCACTGGATTAGGATCTAATGCATCTGTCCACACTAACAGATATTCATCTAGACAGGTACTTTCTCCTTGGTTTAAAAAAGAAAATTCTTTCCACTTAACCTTTGTTTTACAAAATATGTCTGTACCAGTCATTATTGTGTTGTCATATGCACAAACGCTCAGACAAACCAGACTTGTTGTATAATTAAAACTGCAGGTACCGTGGATAATACTGGATGAAGCAGATACAGATGTTTTTAACCCATAAAGACCCAAATATCCACCAGCGACCAAAAGCATCTACTGAACTAAAATGTTTATTATCTGTTGATCCACTAATCCTATCAATACATGTAAATAATTGGTGTAAAATACAGTTTATCATCTTTTTATGGTCATTAGATATGACCCATTTGGACGTTTTTATTATAAACCCCCCCCCCCCATGTAATGACATTTTTTTTTCTTTTTTTACCTTATTTTTGGTCATTACAAATGTATTTTTATTATGATGTCATAAAAATTTAAATTGTGTTGATAAAATCAGTACTTGTGCAAAAGGGAAAAACACAGCATCTTTAATTGTACTTGTGTGAAGGACGTGGTAGTTTATGGGCTGTTCTGTTGATTGAATGATATACTGTTTTTCTTGGCGTTTTCCGTGTAACATGTCTGAATAATTGGATCAGATTTCATATTTCTATTGTATCCCTGGCCAGTGGTGACACGTATTATAATACGGTGGAGCAGATAAGTGTACATAAGCAAAAAAATTTTCATGGAAGTCTGCTCAGAATTAGTGACAGAGGCAGGAAGAGGGGAGGAAGAGAGGAAGGGGAGTGCATGGAGGCTGAGGAGGAGTGAAAAGCTAATTAAAAAGATAAGTGACCAGCAGTCGCGGCCTGTCAGGGTGCAGAGCCACCGCTGAAGTTAACCCGCTTTGTGCTGGGTGGCAGCGGCTGACAGACTCGACCGAGGCTTTGTATGGCCTCACCTGTGATGGAGGCGCTCTCTGTTCGCAGGTGAAGGGCTGGCACTGAAACGCAGAGAAGGACACACACACACACACACACACACACACACACACACACACACACACACACACACACACTCTTCTTCGCCTTCCTCTTTCACACTGTCTCAGTACATCTCTCTGTTTCTTCCTCTTTCTTTTCCCAGCCTCTTGTGACAGATCCAGGCGGTGGGTGGTGGCGCTGGCACATTGTTTCCTCCTCTATCTCTCTCGTTCTCTCTCTCTCTCTCGTTCTCTCACCTCTCTCTTTCTCCCTCTTCCTAACAGACGCACACAGATCTACACCCACACATGGGGTTATAATTAATACTTCTCCTATATCCATATTTCATACTGTTTGCTTAGAAAAAGCCAGAGAGCCAGTGCTGGGGAGGGTTGAGGGAGAGGGAGGGATGCTAAAAAAGATCTCCAAGATTAATTAACGGTGGAAGAGGGGAAGAAAAGGGATGTGTCCCGGGAAAGCAGCAAGCTCTGCACAATGCGGCACACTTCATTTGAATAACGGAGCGGTGTGTTTTTCTTCTGTGTATGTGTGTGTGTGTGTGTGTCACTGCGACACCACTCTACCTGAAATGAAGGATAACTAGCCCACCGGATTAGAAAACGCACCATCTATCCTCTGCACCTCCCTTACCCCTCCCTTCTCCCCATTATTTGTATTCAAGGTTTTTTGAAATGACATTGCAATCTGATGATGCACCAGCCCATTATATTGTCTAGCAGGACAAATACCCTGGCGTTTTTCTGTGTAGAACTAACACAATTTTTCCATGTCAGAGTGTGTGTGTGTGTGGGTGTGTGTGTGTTGAGGGTGCATGGCGGTAATATTCTGGCGGTCCAGGGTGGAGGCGAGGCCCCGGGAATGCTGTCATTAATCCTGGAGGAGGGCCGTCGCGCACTCGGATTATTAGAGAAATAAATTTGCATGCTGCATATGAGCCAGGTGAAAAGCACTGAAGGCGCAAATTATATTTCCCTGACAGGCTGAGCGGGAGAACGGAGGCTGCCACCGTATCATTCCAACACACACACACACACACACACACACACACACACACACTGACATTCCCGCTGCTCGGAAAAGCTGTACGTATGCACAGATACAGGCCACACTCAGGGATTATACATGTACGCACATATTATGGGAGACGACGTTCTGTGTAACTATTTCTGTTTCCCATTCAGAGTGGGATGCACACAAATGCACAGTGTTTAGAACAGTACTATTGAGGTACTATTTACCCCCTTATAAGTGTGATAAGTAACTATGACCACTATAAGTAATGACTTCAAAGTTCATTATGGCAGATTTGTGTATACTCATGTACTTAACCCATAAAGACCCACACAACCACTGGCAACCAATGTCATCTACTGATCTAAAATGTTTAATAACTTCTGAACCCCTAAACCTATTCATACATTGAAATATTTGTAAATGCAGTTTGTCATCTTTTCATATGACTCATTTGGACGTTCAGAGGCTCCGTAGTGAACATGGAAACACCGTCATCTTCTACAACATTGATTCACCAGTCAAACCCATGGAGTTGGATCAATGACAGTGGATGGAGATGCCTGTTTTAGATGTTATTGATATCTTTGCTGAAATAGTCACTTTATCGTCAGTATATATAATAACCCTCACCTTTATCCTGAGCTTTTATGAACATCTACTTGATCAGTAAATTAAATATAGGAAAATACATAGTTTGCACTGGAAAAAAAACAAACTCAAACTAAATAGGATAATATTATAATAAATGGTGAAGAATGATTAAATATAGAGGAAAAAACAAAAGTACCACTGGGTCTTTATGGGTTAAGGTCTTTAACATTTGACTCTGAAATCTAAGTCTGTGCATTACTTACAATCTAAATTTATATTCTCATTCAGCTTATTTCATTTAGAAGTAGTTTTTTTCTTGTTGAGAGGAGATGCAGACCCATTAAATTGTGACTGCATCAAGCACAGATTTACATTAGTGTTTATTGGATCCATGTGGGTTTGGTTTTGCAGTTTTACTACAGTGTAATTTATGCAGATTTATCTAAAACAAGTCACACAAAATAGAGAGAATATTGTAATAAATGGTGATAAATCACTTAAGAAAAGTTGAATATGGCAAAAAAAATAATTTGGGAAGTGCCACAATTAGCTCACTGACTGTCTATGTTGCTTGCCTCCATGATGGCAGCTACAATATGCAGATTTATGTGACGATTCCAGTTGTTCTTTCTGCAAAAACCCTTTATCTACATCCCGATTAGTTCAGTTACTCCTCTTAGATGCACTAGTTTAGTGACACAACACAGATTTCAACACAAACTTCCCCTCCTAATGTGAGTCCTCCACACTGAACTTTTAATTGCTTTGTCAAAATAATGCAACTCAGTCCCTTCTAACTACTTTTCCAGTATGAATGATGATTTAAACGTAACCACGTACCTTACTGAACACAAGGCGAACAAAATATACAGTTAAATTACACCTTGAAAAAACATGACAAACCCATTCATGAGTTTTTGATCTGAACGTGTTTTATATCAGTGTTTCTCAACGCTCGTATGGCCACATGTTTCAGCTTTTAAGACATTTGTTAAATAAATTAGGTTATGGATAGATACTGGGGTTTGATCTAATACAGAAAAAAGTCTGCAAAGAGATGATGAAAAACAGCGATCCTCAATGAATTTATTAATATTTCAACCAAACCACAATCTCTCTCTAGCTGTAACCGAAGTGCTTTTATTACCCAAATGCCAAACCGCCTCTATCCGACTGAAGAACGGTATTATATAAATGATTTGCAGAAAATGTGGAATGCCAACATTTTTTTTCCTTGTGTTTTGGTGAAGATGATCTGATTGTGGTTAGTGTTATAATCAAGAACACCTAAACCGATACCAAGTCATGACCTAAACCAGATGAGAATGGCTCCAGACCAAGGCCAGGTCAGATATGCAGCAAGGACATTTATTCATTCATTCATTTTCCATAAATCCACTTAATCCTCTGGAGGGTCGCGGGGGGGGCGGGGCTGCAGCACATCCCAGCTTACACTGGATGAAGGCTGAATACACCCTGGAGATGTTGCCAGTTCATCACAGGGCCGAGCACCCATTCACTTATTCAGACCTAGAGGCAATTTTAGAGGCTAATTAACCTATTGAGAACCTACACCGACGCAGTGACAACATGCAAACTCCTTTAAACCATAAGGATCCAGTGTTCCTTTTGTGTCAGTTCCCAAATTAATTTTTCTTTTATATTTAACCCTCCTTAAGCGATTTATCACCATTTATTTAAATATTATCTTCTGGATTTTGTGTTTTTTCAGTGAAAATCTGGTATTTTCCTACATTTAATTCACTCATCATGTAAATGTTCATGAAAACTCAAAGTAAAGTTGATGGGTATTATATCAAAAACAGAGAAAACTGATGAAAAAGTGACTTTTTCAGTCATATCTATCAGTAACTGAACATAAACCCATTGTGTCCATCCACTGTCATTGATCCAACTCCATGGGTTTTCCTGGTGAATCAATGTTATAGAAGATGATGGTGTTTCCACGGTAACTACAGAGCCTCTGAACGCCCAAATGGGTCATATCTGATGACTATGAAAAGATGACAAACTGTATTTTACACCAATTATTTACATGTATTGATAGGATTAGTGGTGCCTTCATTTATGATTCCCAAGTGAAAACAGGTTGATGTAATCTCAGTACGTGTTGTATTACATTACACAATACATGTGTATGTTACTTTGGATGCTGTTATTAAACTCAACGCTTTGTGATTTACAGTGACAGATTATATATGATTATATTGCAAATTATTTTTCCGATTTTCAGTTCAGTTTCTAATTAAATTATTAGAAATTCGTCAAATTGTCAGATGCATTTGAAGCAGGATTTGTTATATGAATTCAGTCTGAGTTCCAGCAAATCAGACATTGCTCAGAAAATGTGCTGAAGTCCCCACCTGTCTTCCACCTGCCTTGGTATGGGTGGTGTTGTGCATTACACACAGGTTTCTTAGATCAATTCAGTGACTCGAAAGCATGAGAACCGATCAAAAACGATACTTTAAATTGGAGCACAAACTGACAAATTGATCAACTGAGTTCATCTAGATGTAAAAACAGTTCCTTTAAATGCAATGCTGTTGTTGCACTCAAACTTACCTAGACCCAAAATCTGTCAAAAGAATTTAACATAATGAATAATATTTTCTACATGTAACCTTTTTCTTTTTTAAAAATAGTAATATTTACTGTATCCCAATAGTAATAAACAACATTTTGATTGCCAACTATGGTGGACTACAGTTACATTTCTTTTGTAACTTAATAATGTAATGCCGTTACATGTGAATTCCTACACACACACACACACACACACACACATATGCAAAAGGGCTACTTTTTCGTGTGTGTAAGTATAGACAAAGCCCTCAGGAAAGAAAGCCAAGTGTGGACATACTCCACAATGTACATTTTCATTTCTGCCATGTGTTTCTGTTTTAATGTGTGTTTGTTGGGGTCCTCAGGCTCTGGGCTGTCCTCTCACCCTGCCTGTAATGGTCCATGCAGGCCCAGCCTAATGGGGTGGACACTAGTGTCAACTTCATTACTTTACATCTCCCGCCAAGATGAAAAGTCTCTACCCGCTCGCACTTTGACCACGCTTCGTTAGTGTTCTCGCCCCCTTTGCCTTCCTCTAACCTCTGAAGGAAATGTGCAACATCTCCAGAAATGTATTGATGAAACGGTCTTGTTTAAGGGAGAGGGTAGGAGGGCGCAGAGTTGTAATCACTGCAAATGAGGCTTCGGCGACAGCGTGGGGTTGGGCCTGTGCTTATTCATCTGCCATTTTAGAATGGGTCGCTTGCATGTAAATTTGTAGTGTCGTAATGGCCTTTAAAACATTCTTCTAATGTCTATGTTTGGCTTCTAAGGGGAGTTTGATAAAGGTAGAAGTAAGGTAGATAAAAAATATTCCTACAGGTTTCTACAAGTTAATTTTAAGACCTTTTGAGGACTACTTAGAACAAATTTAATGGCCATTACATATTACAGACGATTCCAGGATCTCTGCTTTGTTGGATCATCGTTACATTCTAATCCCTCACGAGCTAACATCGTCATATCGCACACCCCTAATTTCTCGTACGAGGTGCAGCGAACCTCAAACACCTTCCCCTCCACTCGTGTCAACCAGGTCGACAATGATCTTTTCTCCAAACAGGCATTATTAAATTTGCACTTCCTCATGTTCACTTTTTGCTTGCGAGCCGTCCATTAAAGTTCCTAAAGTCAGCTTTCTCATGTGACTGATGGTTGCACGTGTGTTGGGCTGAATGTTCTGGGATGATTTCTCACCGGGGGCTGCAAAGTTTTCGATAATTGGTTCCTAATTTCAGTATAAATTATCGGGTTGGAACTGAGTAGATTAATGCTACTTTCTTTGCAGATTGGACATTTCCCAGATGCATTTAAACACAACACAACCAACAAGTTTATGGCAACATAACTTAAGACCTACCATATCAAACTGAATACCTATTAAAGACTTTTTTAAGGTATTAAATGCAGATTTGTAAATTTAAGACTTTTAAAGGAACCCTGTCCTGGTAATCTGACTGTCCTGGTTTCTACTACACCTCAAAGTTCTGGGAAATGTAGTCAAATCAGGCTTGGTCATTTCAAGCCATCACCTCTGAAATTCCTCCTCTGCGAATACACTCATCGCCCGTCCACTTCTTGTAACTTCTCTTCTTTATTCCAAATTATCAAAACACAAACAAATGAACCTTGTATAAACACACTGGCTTTATCATTTGGGGTGAATGTAAGTGCAGAACACTGCAAGTGTGTCCCACCAATCAGCATTCTTCAACACAAAGCCCCGCCCCTCAAGGATTCCATAGAATCTGTAAAGTCCTACTCCCCCTACTTGGTACTTTTTTCAGGCTATAGTGTGGCTGCACAGGTTAGTTTTAGAAATCGGTGCAGAAGCTAACCAGCTCCAGACCTTTTCCAACCCTTATTCACATAAAAAAAAAAAAAAAAAAAAAAACTAACTAAAAACAGGCTGCACACTTTTCTCCAAAAAAGCAGCTGTAATAACATTATAACATATTTTCTTTGTCACCTGAGTTTTACCACTGGCTAACGTCTTCGTAATTAGTCAGAGCAAATGTTGGACGTCACAAGGCTCGTATTACGGGTAGATCTCAGCACACATCTGTCGCATTTACGCAACTTTTTAAATCGGTAAAGAACATCCAACTAACTTTTCCATCCCTGCAGACTGTTCTTCACTTAGGATTTAAGACAATAAGGAACTTGGACCCAAGAATACTAAATCAGGACCTTCATCATTCATCTGCTGGAAACTTGTTTTGTGAGTGTTTTTCCTGACCTAACAGCACACACTGGGAATTAAACAACAGTCTATTCATGTGGAACTGTCAAGGCCTTGGCATCCTGTAAACAAATTTGTCAAATTAACCTGCCCTTTAGAAATTAGAAAAAATAAATAAATATAAATCTATACAGTACTGCTGGGGTCAGGTAAAAGATAAATAAGGGAGCATAAAGGATCCACAGGTTCAGTTTTCACATGAATAGTCAAAGAAATATTGTATAGAACGAAAAAAAATGAACCCAGATAAAAGTTCCTGCCTCTAGTCTCCACCTCATTACTCTCTTTAAGAACCATATCATTTGTTGTTTTGACACTTTTGTACAGATATGGACTATAGCGAACATTCACTGTATAATGGTAAACATGTTACATTTTCTCATCTCACACATCTTCTTACATTGGCCATGAGTAGATTTTCTTTTTTAACTTTTCGAATATACAGCCACACAATTCTGTCATTGGTCAGTGAGTTACAATTGCAGGCTTTTACCATTTAAAAAAAAAATAAATAAAAAAATAAAAAAAAATAGATAGATAGATAGATAGATATGATTAGAAGATCAAGTTATAATGTTCAGTTTGTACTTTTCATAAACAGATGCTAAATATGGTGCTCATTCTTTTAACTAGAGGGCTACTCATTGGACCTGAAGCCAGAAAAAATTGACTCCATCCCATTGCTCAGGGATCATAATCTAGATGAAAACCAAATAAAATATATAAATAACGATAAAGAAGTTATTTCCAATGTCCTGTTTTGCAGTTGGTGTCCTATCAGCAGGTTTACACACAGATGTTTTATCATTGTAGTCAATGGGAGAATATATATATATATATATATGTGTGTGTGTGTGTGTGTGTGTATACGTGTATACTCACATACTTTTGGGCTTTTTTTCATTGAGACACCACAAGTTCCTACTCGTGGAATTGGCATCAAGTCTAACTGCTGGTCTGGCATCTAGTTGATAATATACATCTATAGTTTCTCTCCTCCCTGACACTATTATTTTCTGTAAAATTAAGGTAGTGCCAGCCAAACAGTACCAAACACAAAGCCTCAAAACTTACTGTACTTTACAAAATCTGAATTAACTCTTTAAGAAAGCACTTATTAAACTCCATATTTCTTCAAAGTCAGTTAGTTCCTCAAACTAATCCATTGTTACAACAAGAACATAACAGTGAAGTTTTACATTTCAGGCAGTAATTCAGGAAAAAAAAAAAAAAAAGATTCCCATGGTTCACATCAAACAGAGGACAATATGGTCTATCAGGTGGGACTACTTGTTGAATAGTAAATACAAACGCCTTTTTCTACAAGTTTCCTACTTAAACTCTGAGGTGACAGATGGCTAGGCATGAGTTCAGATTGTAGATGATATTAGTCCCCATTTAATTACACCTGCAAATCGGATAGATAAAAACAACCTTTATTAATGTAAAGCATTAGCAGAGTAACGGCGAAGGACGGCGGCGCGGGCGTTTAGCCTCGTCGCAGTCGGTACAGATGAAGACACATGGTGTATGTGTCCACTGCAGCGTCTTTGTCAGTCATCTTTCATCTTTTGGCCTGCGCCTATAGGCAGTGTGGGAGCAGCAGGCGGTGTAATTCTCTTCTAAAGCCCCTAGTTAGGCATGCATATATTCCTATTATAGTCAGCGCTCCCGGAACAAGACAACAGAGAGCAAACAGAATGACCTTGAAATATTTATCCCCAGCCTCGCTTCGGAGAATTAAGTTTGGTGTCAGGGGCAACTCGCAGCTATCCAGCTCCACTTTGTGTGGAGGCATGCGTGCCCATAGACACCCACACAAACACACACACACGCGGTCTGTTTTAGCGAGTTATGTAGACTGAGACAAACGGCTCATGTACCATCTTGCAGTGTTGAATATTAAAGGCGGTCAGGGAGGCAAGGCTTTGATTGGGACAATAAAGGCTGATGAACAGGATCTTAGAGCATGGGAGAGGAGGGTATGTGTGTGTGTCTGTGTGTGTCACAGTGCACCGGGTACAGCCAAAGCCCTGAAGTGGAAGCCAGGAGCTGTCCGGCCCAGAATGCTGCCTGCATGCAGAGGGAGGGAGTGGGGTGGGGGGGGTGGGGGGGTGAAGAAGG
>JAPQRQ010000008.1:6070385-6080742 GCA_037367365.1 Apogon talboti
TTTTTTGTTTCAAACCTATATTTTTGTTTGCCTTTTTGTTCTCTTTGATTGATTGATAAAGAAACAAAAAAATCTCCATAGGTTTGTCCATCAGAAAACACTGTATTTCTAATATTAGCAGCTTTTTTCCTCTTAACACTGCTTCCTCTCCCACTCTGTTGAGCGGTTGTGATCCATGGTGCAGTCGGTCCACAAACCCCCTGCATATGCACCACTCATAACCCCAGGGACAGGTGCAATAATTCGGGCCAGAAAGTTATGAGTTTGGGTTTGTTAAATGATTGTGCCTTCGTCCCTTGTTGGTTCAGCCTCTCCCTCTGCAGATATTACATGTCCCTGGTGCAACATGTCCTTAAAGAACTGTATATGCCCGAAATGTGTGGCCCAAACACCATAGATAGTGTTAACAATATTACATAGCTGTTGCATTAGGGTTCTGACAGTGCCTTAGCGGTGGCTTTGCAGGGATTTGGCACAAAAGCAATTTGATTAAGGTTAGGAAAAAGGCTGAAATAAGAAAGAGAATGAGAAAAACAAACAAAAAGAATGCTGCATTTACTTCTGGTTTGAAACGCAACCAAGTCACAAGTTTATTTTGTTAAATCTGTCCCCATCCACCCCTGCTGCTGTCGCTTTTTGTCAGTTCCTGGGCCTCGTATGACCATAAAAAGTACATAAACATGTTTTTTTTTTTTTTTAAGTCCTTGTACAGATGAACTCTTCATAATGAGGTTTGGATGCGCTAGTGTCCTGAGATATGATTAATAACACGTGAAGTTAAGCTCTATACCTGCCCTTCTTGTCTCAACACTAACCACTGCATCAAGCCAACCAGTAATTATTATTACTAAACAATATTTAAGGTTGTCTAACTCCTGGATTTTGCACATTTAACAACTCTGATACAATTACTAATTAACAAGAAGTAAATAAAATGTAGGAAACATCACATTTAGTTTAATTTACACTTGTATGGACGCTCACCTTTAATGTCATTGGCTGTTAAAAACACCAGAAATAAAGGCAACACTGACCTCTTGCCAAATAGTGAGCCCAATTTTACCTTTACCAAGTGTCACTTCTGATTTGTTGCTGAGCTTCCTTTGTCTTGTCCATCAGCTGCATTTATATCTGTCAGTTTCATCTGATATTCATTCATAAGTTAGTGTCATTTCATCACCATCAACTTAATCAACAGAAAGTTTCATATCAATTATACACTAAGCCTTTGGCAATATCGTTTACCATGATATTAATAAAACATAGGAGATGAGATGGGACTAAATAAGCGTGTACTCCTTCCCATTCCTTTGCAAATATATAGAGGGACTGTATTTAATACTTTCTATTTGTATAAAATGTCTATCTTCTGTATTGATTGATTGAGTTCTTTTTCTTACTACATGTTAAAAAGAAATATTAACACACAAACAAATAAAAAACTCCATTTTGCTGTTTAGAAACTCATGAATAAATGGTTTAACCCTACTGATAAAGAGATGACTTAAAGTAAGTAACCAGCAAGATCTGTGGTGAAGGAAACACACAGCACTAACTTGATTTTGCCAAATAGTGAGCCTGAACACGAGCAATGGATAAAGAATTCTAACTAGTCCTAGAAATGTTAGCTTACCTTGTCATTGCTGATCACAGGGATCATGCTAATTAGCTTCTGTAAAGCAGGGTTAGAGTTAGTAATGAGCGTACGTCCATGTGGACAATGGACTGTCTTCTGTCGTCTTCACCCATTGGCTGAACACCAACAGGAAATAGAACTTCACTGACGCATTTTTGATTCCTTAAGGTCGTTAAGGATTCTTTTTTTTTTCATTTAAGAAATTAAATTATGGGTGAAAAGTGTGTTGTAATTCAAGTGTTTAAATTGAACATGTACTGAGTAAAATATTACTGTAAATTGATTAGTAATGCCTGACACTACTGTGTTACAGCAAAAAGTAACCCCTTACTGTAATGCATTACTTTTGTAACATGTTTCTTCCAACACTGGTTATAACTTAATAATTGTTTATCAAAGACTGAAAGTGTTTACAACCTAATTAACACTGTAATTGGAAATCATTTACAAATCCTTCATCAGGGTGTTTCCAAACTTCCCAAATGTTCCAACCCATGATGCCAGGCTATCCCGCGTTTAGAGTGACCTGCTATTTGGTTTTTGTTGATGTTGTTTTGTACCCTTATCTGCTGTAGCTGCAGATGACAACTGTTCACGCCTGCATTTTCTTTTTTTTTTCTTTCCTGCACATCTCACACTGGGCTCTTATGATAAATAAGACATTACCCACAATGAGAGGAACTCAATCAGTGCTTGTGTTGGCTGAGAGTGAGAAAGACAGGGATAATTACTCACTAAATAGGCAATCACCGAGGTGGCGCCCACACAATCAAGCCTGCATGTGTATTTTGGGGAGCTTCCACAGAAATGCCGGCCAAAAGCGTCGGAAAATGAAGAACTGAGCAATAAAGTAGACAAGTGCCGGTCTAGTGAGCTAATACCTCAGCCTGGGTCACAGGTAGGGTGTCCGTTGCAAAGAAGAAGCAGACAATCCTGTGTCATAAGTAATGGAAGAACAGTGAGTGCTCTCCCATCATTTATTTCGAGCAGAAATTGCGTTTGGGCTATCACAATTCCCCGGTGGTGTTGTGTTAATTCCCCGTCTGCTTTTGTGGTCTCAATGAGGTTTCTTTGAATAATAAACTTGACTTATGACCATAGTAGCGACTAAAGTACTCGAAGAAGTGAAAAGATATTCAGATGAAACGGAGGCAACAGTTGTATGAGGGAAAACCACCTTGAGAATGAATAGTTTGTAATGATAAAAATTAATTTTGAGTCTTTATTTTTAATCACAGGGAGACAAAGATGCAATTAATAATAAAATAGGCTGTGAAATAAATAAATAAAGTGCAGTTACTATACTTGTGTAGAGTTTTCGTACATCTATAATGTTTTACTCTCGAATTCTTAACACAAATATATGTACTCTTTCATTTTATATGAATCAAAACAGGCTCAGCACTTAAGTTTTAATTCAGCATCGAGCGTCAATACTAATTTCCACATGAGTTTGGGACAAATAAGACAAAAACTACATTAAAAACAAGATAAATCATGTCAACGACACCACAAAATATAAACAATTCAAGAGAAAATAAAGATGTTAAAATGTAAGAAGTTAAGTAATTGATATTGAAAAGTACTGGTGTGAACACAACAAAAAACAATAATGAAAGGACTGACTTAGGTTACTTTCTTGCATCAATGCATGGATAATTTTTGATTATTAGTAGGCAACATAATGAAAGACAAGTAATGAAGCAATATGTAAATTACATGCATTGTTTCAAGAGATATCGGCTCCTTCTGTACAAGAGTAAGAGCATGAAATACTGTATACAGATATACACTATAAGACAAAAATGAACATGTGACAGTTAGTTATGTAGATAAAAGACAGTGAAGGGAAGATGATAAAAATTGAGAAATTAAATAAAAATAAAGGTCTCCGAAAACAAATACCAAAAATCAATATCCAGGGTCAATCCCATCGAACATGTAAATATATGTCCACTTCTTTAGTACATTTCAACTTATACTATCATGTATTAGGCCCTTTTTAAACATCTGCTAGTCTTTAGTCTTAAGTCTTTTTGGACTGAAATGAATGTGAGAAAACGTGACAGTGAGTGTAGCATTAATCAGCTGCAATACTACTATATGTTATACTTAATTTGTGTTCTTATGCTGATTTTAGCCTAAATATTAATGGTGTTTTCTTATGGAGAAAACATTATGATTGACGTGCACTGATCATCAAGTCAGACTTTGGCAACACAGAAACATTTTTTGCTTAACAGACATTGGAAACAACCAAAACACAAGCGCAGCATACATTATAAATGATTCCTATGCAGCACGAGTCTATCCAGTCAGCTACAAATGGTACTTAATTACTTTGACTAAAATATGAATCTATCATATCTGCCTTGCACAGATATTTAAGTGCATACAATTTAATGACAGTATCTGAATGGAAAGCATATTTGCATACTGTAATATACATTATTACTTAGTAATTATTAACTGGCACAGCGCCAGTGGAGACAAGCCCCTCGGTGTAGGCGGTGCTGGATGTCGCTAATTTAACTCTGTAAGAGACTCATCAAATTTGGCATGAACACATAATTCACTAAATGGTTATTGATTTCAATGAAGCTGTATCAGCAACAAACTGTCTTTGAGTTAACAGCGACAACGCCAATAACTTTTCATTTAGTCTTCAAAGCTGCTGACATAGGAGAAGCCCATTCGGTTCAAAGGTTTTCATACTCATCTGTATGTAGAGCAGTGCATCCGGCGACACCATGTTTTTCTTTATCCTTATAAATGTCGCTTTGGAAAAAAACTTGCTCCCAGCAGATACAATGCATTTACATACCGAGATAGAATTTTCCATTAAAGCAGAATGATATGTTTTTGATGTATTTTTTTTCACGGCCTTTATTTATGTTTGTTGGGTTATTATGATTTGTAACAGGAGACACACTGTCAAGTTTTCTGGAATGATTTGAAATAGCCCTGGGCTACTACATTTGTACGGCTCCACATTCAGTGTGTGTGTGTGTGTGTGTGTGTGTGAGCCAGAGGCTGCTATAAAGTAGTATCCTGGTTTAACTCGTCTCTCCGGTTGTTAAACAGGTGATTAGTTTCACAAGGAAACACCTTTTAAACTTTGATGACCAGGGAATTCTTGGGTTAATGTAGACAGGCAGTAACAGCTAAAGCAAATGGATGCATTTGTGTGGAAGTGTATGGATTAGGTTCTGTATTCCATTATGTCTCCATGATAATACGCAGATTTTAGAAAATGATCTTTATTTTGTACATCTGGGCCTCATATCCACATGTGAATAAGTTTTTATGTCACTAAAACTTTTTAAAATGACTTCCTAACACAACTTTAGGTTGTGTGTGTCCGTGTGAACAGAGTCAATGAAGTGATTAGAAAATATCCAGCGCTTACGGTACATGCATATTATTGTTTTGTGTGATGAAAATGCACCTGTACATATGTGTTACCTGCAGTAGATCACAGTCAGCACTCACACAAAAGGTATCCTGTCATGGCTGCTCAACTTCATGTCAGACTAAAGCCTGTGCATAAGCTCAGTAGTGTCTGCAGTTTAAAGTCCAACGCAAACAATGGTATCGAAACATGACGGTAATGGTGTCACTGTAGACATGCTCAGACATGCTTTTGGGTATTGTTTTTTTGCATTACTTACTTTTTGATTACTTTTTTTTTGCCATTTTTTTCCTTTTGTTCTTCACTTCTGTCCTTAATGAGAACCTGAGTATTTATATTTGAAGTATGAAGGTTTTTTTTTTTTTAATTATTACTATTTTTTAAAGGGACACTGCATATTAATAAACACAATATGTGCCAATATGCTAGATTAAAGCCAAGGCTAATTTCCATCTTTAGTCCCTACATATACATTTGCATCTGGTGTTTTATTTATTCATTTATTTTTCTGACACAGTCAAGCACATATTACTTTTTATTTTTCTTTAAACGCTGGTTTGTCGGAGTACAAACCGATTTTAGTGTTGAAGTGGAAACACAGATCTAGTATTTAACAAAATGAAGGTCATGTGGGCCGAATATTTTCAGATGTAAAATACCTGTTTGCATAAAGTGTTGACAGGGCATTACAGTGTGAACTTAAATCAACCAAAAGTATGTGCACAGCCTCATTTGTGGCATGGTTCCCCTGTCTTTGTGGCCTCTCCGGCCCATATTCGCCACAACTCAACAGCCTATTGGGACATTTCCTGATGGTCATTTTAATTGGCTGTGAACAGTCAGCATTAACCCTAACAGTACAAAAGAAGGCAGCAAACACTACACAGCTACACACTGTTCACCAGTGAGATAGTAGTTGTGATGTGCTGCATTATGAATTACATTTTAATATCTAAATCAGGTTTTCCAGTCGGTGGGAAACCCTGTTTTTTTTCTTTGGATTTGGACAAGCACAGACACAAATAGTTACAAAATAATGCATTCAGGTGCAACTCATAGACTTGTGGTGCATTTAGGTGCTCTTTGTAAAATTAAGTAGTCGATACTGTAATAGCCATACATACATGTACTTATATATATATATATATATATATATATATATATATATATATATATATATATATATATATGTATATATGTATATATATATAAAGTTATAATCAACATCAAGACAGTATTTGTGTCAGAAAAAATCTAAAAAGTTTGTTCTAAACCACCTTATAATAAGAGCCCCAATATTGAAATGATTAATTGCCATGCAAATAATACATATTAATATAAGTTAATCTATTTACTTTATACTACCGCTGTACTGTAAGTCTAATAATTATTCTTCAATTATGCAAACACACCTCATAAACGATAGACATTTAGTGACATAGAATTCTACACATATGAAATTAATTATTAATGATTATTCTGAATGCCTTTTGTTCATTAAAATAATGACAAATATGACAAATTACAATGATAAAATGACATAAATATACAAAGCCTATAACTGCAATATTAAACCCTGGTACAAAATCAAAATAAATCATGCAATGTTGTCAATAAAGTTTGTAATCAAGACATTATTGGGACAAATATTACGTAACTTGAATATACAACTTCCAAAGTCCTTCTCACAGCAGTAGAATGGGGCTTATGTATTAAAAATATGGTAAATAATGATAAATGGTCCTAAAATAATGGTGAAATGCATTATTTCTGTTAGGTCCACTCGGCTGTTTTTGCACAGGTGAATGGAGACGATTATCACAATCATTAAAAATAATCCTGATTATTATGATTTGCAGATTATGTAATAACTGTGTCAGGCCTACTCGTGACCTACATTTGAATAATCACTAAAGATATTAAAATATAGATTAAAACTAAAATAACTTGGCCCAGTCCAGCTGATCTTTGAAAGAGTCAATGAGTGTTTGTACTCTATAGTTATTATTGAGGAGATCCTTCCTGAGAGGGAAGGGCCAGACCTTAGAAGGGTTTAATCGATAGAGGAATGTTCTCTGTAATGAAGTGTGTCAGCTTCTTAACAGGACTAAAACCTTCATCAAGTCAATGAGAAGGGCCGAGTTAAACCTGAGGCCCATCTGAATAATCACGCCACCTTATTGACCGGCTGCAAGACGAGGCGAATGCCAAACACCCCGCGTTGGTCAATCACACACACAAACAGACATGTGGGCAAACAGGCCAACTTACACTGAATAAATGCGGTCTTGGACTAGATTAGATCAGATTATATTCACTGTAGAATATAGTGTTGTAGTCATTTCTGCTCTGAAACAAACCTCAGCTCCCAAATTGCGCTGCCAGTCATAATTAGAAAACAGGATGTACTGTCTGTTACTTAAATTTTGTGTTTTGTGAGATTTTCTGGGATCATTTTCATCTCTGCATCTTTTCTAAACTGAGGAAGTCCATTATACCTGTTATTATCGTGGTTTTTAAATGAGTGTGTGATCTTGAATATGATGTACTGTATTTCTTTATACTGTCCCTTGTTTCACCAATAAGCTTCTATTCATGCTGTGTTTACAACATAAATAGTTGTTAAGCTGTGGGTGTGTGTTTTCATTGTGTAGCTACTTTGATTTTGTCTTAGCTACCTTTATTTTTGGATATAGTATATGTTTTTATGCTAAACTCGATTTGCACTGACCTGAAGAGTACCTTGAATTTCGTCATGTTGGTGCCTTGTGTTAATATGATAACAATAAAGCTTCTTAGTTAATTAATCAGTTAATTGGGAATGATCATGGTAGAAGTTGAGATTCACTCCTTATTGTTGAAAACAGACACTGATCACCATCATGTGACAACATAGAGAATGACTAAAAACCAAGACAGTGGTTCCCAAACTTCTTAGCTGGAAAGTCTATCTCTTTGGGTCCAAATTCACGCAGTTGTAGATTCTTTTCATCTTGTTGCATCATCATTGTTCCTGGTTCAACTCCTGTACCTCACATTGTTTTCATCCTATTATGTTCTGATGTTGTTTTCATCTTGTTGTGTATACAATATTGTCTTCTTTATGCCTGAGACGTCTCCAGTTCCTTTCACATTGCTTTGACAAGGTCAACATTTGTCAACTTTTCCTCTGTCTTAATTCAGGTAAATTAATTTGCACATGATAATGATAACTGACAGTAATAACAGCTCTGACACCTGTTGTGGATCTCCAACCCTAACTGTGGGGAAGGCGGCGTTAAAACAATCTGAAATGATGTGTCAGAGGTGAACTGAAGGTATGAAGTGTTTGATAATTACAATCAAGCAAGAGATGAGTTAGAATGAATGAAATGTGGTCACCGTGATGACTTACGAGGATGACTTTGTTACTATTTATAAGGTGGTGAAGTTGCTTACGAGGCTGATATAAGTACAGATATAGTATGAAACAGGTATAAAGTAAGTTTGGTTCCGTTCTACATCGGCGCACTTTCCTATAAAGACGTGCCATTCATTCGCTCCACTTTGAAAAGACAGCCATTTAACAACCTAACACCTCATATCACACTTGCACCTGTGATGTCTCCTGAGGAAAGCTGTACGCCGCATTCAGAAACTGTCAAAGTTCATCAATCTTCTCTTTGTGACTTCGTGAGAAGCTGCTCAGTAGTTAACTTAAGTGATACATGAACCTTCGCCAAATCAATTATCTCACAATTCAAGTGTTTTTGTTTTTTTTTTTCCTATTGTAATCCACATATAATCTGTGTAGCCAATTATGTATGTAAAGTAAACTATAATAAACTTTACTGCAGTGCGATAGCGTTATTTTCACAGCTTTGATATCACCTGCTCTTCTCGCTTTTTTATCTTCTGTCCTCCAGCCACTGTAAATAATTCATTTTTCATTAAAAACTCATTACCCCTAAAATCCCAGCGTTTATATTATCACAGAGAGAACGAGGGGAAAAGAGAGAGAGAGCGAGAGAGAGAGAGAGAGAGAGAGGGATGGAGTGTATATATGTGTGTGTGTGTGTGTGTGTGTGTGTGTGTGAGAGAGGGAGAAAGAATGGAGTTGAAATATGAGGCAAAGCCATAAATAGATTGTGTGCTCTAATGTGATTGTCATCCTGCGGTTGCTCTTTGTCTGCAGAGAATGCAGAGTGATGAGTCCAATGAGAGAGAGATCAATGAAAGACAGAGAGAGAGAGAGGAGAGAGGGAGGCTGCTGAAAGATGAGTGAAGACAGAGGGAGTGATGACCAGCTCCTCTGGATGTGTGTGGATAAGACGGACGACTCGCTATGTGTTTGTGTGCAGTACACGCCGAGAAAGTGAGAGCTTATGTATTACAGTGTTTTCATATGCAGATCAGCCGGTGTTGTTATTCACTGTTCACAAGCCTCGGTGTATGTTTATTTATGTGAATATACAGCACTGTACTAGGGCTTTCATGTCACACAACACCGTCGTGGAGGTTATCTGAACAAACCGCCGTCTTTATGCAGGCGGTTTTAATAGAACTTAAAGACAGGTTTGCATTGTTACGAAATAGCTCAATGTTTTTCCTTAAATATCTGATTCATTTACAATATTTCAGTGATTTATTAAATACCTGAGTCTAATGTGTAATGCATTTTTTTTTCTTATACAAAGTGTAAAATGATCATTTCCTAATGGTTGCCTGGTAACGGCACAATAAAGACAAGGAATCATTTGGTAAATCACATTTTATTTTCATTTTACAACATAAAATATGTATGAATGGAACGAAAAATAGCAGGGGAATACGGATCATCATGCGGCAAACAAAACTTCTTTAACCACATAATATAATAAAAATATAGTCGACTGTTTGTGTAAAAAATTGATGAAGTGGGTTTATGAAGCATTCTGATCAATGCCGCCATCTTGGACTTTTGGATCCGGGATTTTTAATTTTTGGATGAGGATGGAGATGGAGAAGACCAGATCTTGAAGCCTACCTTCTGAAAATTCCATGCTACCATACCAATTTCTCAGTTAAAATATTATGCAAAGTTCTTAGCATGTCCAACACCACAGTATGAAGCAAACAGTAGGAGAATTCCATACTGTTCATGGGTAACCATTAGAGTACGCAAGCTAAATGCACTGTTAAATGGAAGCTAGTTCACCATTTGAGAAACATCTCAAATTCCTGCCATGTTAATCATGTCGTGGTGATATGAAGTGTGTACAGTACAGGCCAAAAGTTTGGACACACCTTCTCATTTAAATGAGATAGATGGACCACAGAGTGAAGGCCAA
>JAPQRQ010000008.1:6121975-6135503 GCA_037367365.1 Apogon talboti
CACACACATCTTAGCTTTGGAGCGATACTGAAAAACCTTATTTGGACTAAAAATGATCACTTTAAAATGTATTAAGTAAATTTGGTATTTGGCAATCCTTCCTTTTACAGTCCCAAGTACATGCCTGATAAACTATGTGATAAATTATAATGTAAACTCAGGTATTGATCATTAGAAAATAAGTAGGTTACTGCAGAGGAAGTACTGCTAAAATACTAAACCTTCATTATTACCATCCATATTATATAGTTGTAATGGATTTAGGTTGATAATAGTTTATGGTGGGGTTGTGGCTGACACTTCTGCATCACAGCCAGTTTTGGTGTTCCATTCTCTGACTTCCCCCACCATTAAAAAGTTTATATATACATGTATATATTTTTGTATACATCGGTTAATTCTCCTGCAGTCACCTGGATCGCAGTGCTGATGAAGAGCTGGAGTTGGTCCCCGAGTGCCTTCAACGGCAGCTCACTGCTGCTACTGTGCTAAGTGGGTCAAATGCAGACACTGAATTTCCCTCCAGGGATAATAAAGAGAGTGAACCTTTTTAACCTTTTGATGGGTACTTGTGTTTTTTTTTTTTTTGTATTTTCAGCCATAGTTACTGGTGTTAATTACCAGACAGCATGCTATAATTGACTATATATTCCCTGTTTTAATATTTAGTAATTGAGGGACTACTACAGAAGTACATTTACTGTAAACTCTCTAGTTTCTCTATAGAGAAACCATTGTAAATGCTGTAGAAACATGTTAACATACGCTCATGACAGATGCAAAATGGTCCTCAGACGTGGGTGGGATCTTCAGACAGGCCGTCCTGATGTCCTGGATGGTGGTGTGAAGGTCGCTCAGCTCTCCTGTGATCGCCCTCTGGTTCACTGGACAAACCCAACAAATAACAACAGCAACACGATGTTTTTACACAGTCTGATAATACAGAAGCAACATGAAACATCCTACCCAAACAGTCTAAAATGTCAAAACAACTAAAATATGGAAGCAATTATCTTGTGTGAATATAAAGTAATGCCCTGAAAATGAAAAGCAAAAAAAGACAAACAAACCAGTATGAATTTAAATGTGTGTGTGTGTGTGTGTGTGTGTGTGTGTGTGTGTGTGTGTGTGTGTGTGTGTGTGTGTGTGTGTGTGACAGAACATGGAGTGCTAGCTATGCACACTTATGTTGGTACTTCCAATGGCTTTGTTAACACATAGTCAAGTAAGGGAGACAGCACTGGCATGGATGTTGTACAAAGAGATGAGGAGAACTGGATAAACTGTAGAAAGTAGTGGTGGGCGTATCGATTCTGTCTATATATCAACACTCACAGACTACTAGTTTGAGGATCCATTATACTAATAAAGAATCGATATTAATTAATTAATGTGAAATAAAAGCGCCTGTGTCACGTCTGAATCTTATAGGGTAGCTTACTTCAAGGTTTTGTACCGACCCCCCCCACGGCAGCATAAAATTGAACTAGTCTAGTCTGAATTTGTGTTTTTCCTAAATTTATTCCATTGCTTTACAAAAAATGGCGGCCAAAGGTTATGTAAAATTAAAGTGGTTAAATGGACAGTATTTGTCTTTTAAGTGCAATATTTTAATTTAAAAAAATCACTGAAAGATAATCGGTATCCAATCATAAAAGTGTGCTGTCGCCCAGCGCTAGTAGAAAGCTCTGAATATTACTGGACGATACCCTGGCATTAAAATCTGATCCCAGGATGCTTTGTGATTGGTTGATCTGTCCTCAGCTAATCAAAACATTTATTAAGATAGGGTTATACAGGTATTTCTCAGAATCTTGGAGATGTACAGATATAACTGTTATGAAATCTTTCTGCTGTGCCTTGAGATGGTTTTTATATTTGTCCAGCTGTGTCCTCTTCCACTGACCACATCTCTCCAATTCCATAACCTACATGTTTTATTTGCGGCATCTCTCTATTTCTATACTGGACCCATTCTGACTGAGAGGGCAGTGTATTGAGAGTGTTCTTGAGAGCTTTCCGCTCTTCCTCCTGTACCTACACCTCCAACTCCTCCCTCTCTTTACTTCTTCCCATTTCTATCCTCGGTTGCTCAAGAAGCTTGTGCTCAGGGAAGTGGAGAGTAGTACATCTATTTAAAAAAAAAAAAAAAAAAAAGGTTGCACTTATATTTAGGCCACGGGAAGTGTACTTGCAGGGTGTAGAATTGCAAGTGGTGAGTTTTATACCTAATGTGTTTGTGTGGCATATTCCGTATGTCATTTTTGAGATCTGACTCCATTTTGTGTATAAGAATATGCCTGTCAATCAGAGTTCGTGAGTGTTCATTGCAGGGTTAGAATATGGATGGGTCGTGACTCACCACTTTGTGCAAAACTTTGACAGAGACTTGTTCATCAGTTTAAAAAAGAAAACTTCTCAATGCAAAATTGTGAAGGATCAGATCTTCTGTAAGTGTACCAGATGGAAATATTCAAAGGGAAACCGCTGTGGAATGTATGCGATGTGACCTTTGGGCCCTCAGGTGGCACTGAATCATGAATATAGCCACATGGACTTGGGAGTACTTTCAGAAGCAGTTCTGCAGAATCAGCTACTGTATCCAGAAATGTAAAGTGAAACTGTATTACACAACAGGGACACCCTATATCAAATATGTGCAGAAAAGATGCCAAACTCTCCAAGTCTGAGCTCACCTCACAGGGTTCCCACGGGGACTTAAGTCTTAAAAAAAGGTATCTGTCAGTTAAATATAGCTTCAAATAAATCAGGTATTTTAGAAATTGTGTTTTCTGCTAATTGAATTTATATTTTTATATTTTTTTGTATTATATTTTTTTAATAGGAAAATGAACTCTGACCCAATAAAACCTCACTGATCCTACATTTGGGAATAAACATCCTATTTTCACACTGCTGTGGAACTCAAGTGTGTATTTTTCCACATAGATATATATTTACCACAGCGTAACACAACTTTGCCGGTGTTTGAGCGTGCGCTGGACACTGTTTATTTTAAACCTGTCCGTGAGTGTATGTGTGTGTGCATGTGTTTTGCTTGTGGCTTAAAAGGGCCCTGGCGTACTTAAAGGTGCATTACAGGTCTCAGGCTAATCCACAGTGATAGCTAAAGTGCTCTGCCTCTACCACAGGAGACTGTGTGTGGGGTCAACACAGAGAAGACAGCATAGGATGTGGCCACCATACACATTATTCAGCATGAATTTTGTATTGGCCTACAACTCTCCCAGCGTTCACATGTACAAAGGATGGAAGGATCCGGACAGTGAAATAGGAACTGAAGGTTCATGGGAGGACAGAACGCCAAAAAACAAAGAATGGACAAAGGAAGAGGGATTCCGATGTAAGAGAACATGGGTGTGAGGGCCTTAACATGTCCTCCTCATTTATTATGCACATTCTCCTGCATGTGTCTTTCCATTCTCCTCCCTGTTGCTCTCATTTATTCAGATTTATGACGTGTTTTAAGTGCCTATTGTAAACACTGGCATGCGACGATGTGATGCGTGTGTGTGTGCGCATGTATGTACACAGATGACACGTGCATGTTTCATATATTTGCCTTTGACTATGGGATATTTACAGTCTGTGCTGGTGTACCGTGCAGCGTCTCTGTGTGTATAGAGTGTTTGCATGTTTATATACAGATATTGTGCGTATGTGTATTTGTACATATTGTATAAATGTTCGTATTTTCTTGTTGTACGTCAATCATCTTAGTTAAGTCCAGAGTTTTTCTGGTAGAGTCACGAGATTCTAAAGGAAGTTCAATTGTAACCCTATAGATGTGAGTAGGGATTTTTTGAGGGGAGGGGCTTCTGTTCAGGTAAAGCTACACGAACAGGAAACTGCAAATTTGCATCACCATCGTAGGTACTGATGTCTATGTTGTTACCATAGCAACACATGCCAATTGTTTAGTGACGTCAGCTATATTCTATAGATGTTCAGTCTTGTGCCAAAGTTCAGCCAAACGTTCTTCCACTTTGGCTGAACAGAGTACTTTGAGTTGTCCACCATGTCTGTTCTTTGATTAAACATTTATGATATTATAAAAACAACCGGCCATGATTTAAAAAGACTTAAAACAATGATTTAAATACAGTCTTATATTTTATATGTTGTGTATATATATATATATATATATATTCTCACCTTTATAAGTAATAATTGTTGAAGAAATCATTCACCATCCAAAGGCCATAGTTACAGTTACTAAGATATAGTGGAGTGTATAATAATCAGTGTCGAAATAAGCTTCATGATTTTTAAAAGTTTTTCTGCCTAATAAACAGCTGAAGTCGCTGACGCCCTTCCAAAAAAGTTCTAAGTTCCGCTGTGTCTTCTGCTCTGCAAATCCTTTCAGGGATTAACCAGTCCTCACCTTTTCCTGACCTTCTGCTACCTGGTTCTTTTGTTGTGATATGCAGTTTTCATTGCTTCTACTGTAGTTGTTTATTCTTATTCACTAAAATCTCTGACTTGAATGGGATTTGGTCCCAAATTTATCATTGGAGGTGTTTCGTCTTCCCTCATATTCCATTCAAAGGCAACGCCATTGTGTGTATGTGAATGAACATCATTTCTCAGCGTACACACAAACAGCTTAAATGAAATAATTCATCTTCGTGTGCGTGTGCCATATATACATGTACTATGTTTTCATATCAACCCTATATACACAGTTTTAGCATGTTTCCTTAAAGGTGCATGTGAAACCCTACATACATGTTACGTGTGTGTGTGTGTGCGTGAGTGTGTGCAGGGACTGGGCTGTGGATGTTAGCCCAGGCTGCAGTGGTGGCAAAGACCTATTTTAATTCTTAACTAGATGTCCATGATTTATTAATATGTGTTTGAAATAACAATTACTGTGTCAGAAGGGATCAGGCCGAGGCCTTAATTGCATTGGAAAACACACTTAATGTGGAAGTTGCCCTGACCAAAGTACACGCACGCCAACCCCGGCAGGACCCAGAGAAGATGTCTCTCTTTCTACATGTGCGCCTTATACAGTATGTATGTAAATCTGAGCATGCCTCTGCATTAACTCATGACTAAGTTATATGTTTCCATATGTGCATTATTTAGAAACGGCCATGCAGTCATTTGAAAAGTTATCTTCCTCATTCAAGATTCCTGATGCTGTATCTATAGGTTTTTCTGTGTGTAGTTTTAAGGCGTCTCCATCTAATTAGAAGATTATTTCAGCAATTAATCATTAGCTTCATTTTACATTTATTTGAAATATTATGGATTTCATGTGGTGTTTTTTTTTTTTCTGTGTGTCAAAGAAAATGCTGTTTGGGGGGAAAAAAAGGATGGTTTAATGAAATTATTACAAGAGTTGTAGAAATTTCTGGATTCAAAGGCACATCATGATGCATAATATTTGAGTTTGCTGCCTCCATAAGTTTACCTACCTACAAATGTTGACTGTTGTGAGGTTACACTGTTATTTTGCATTGAAACCATCACAACATCATGGCTTACTGTCAGCATAGGTTGATGTCTAATTGCCAGAAAACAAGATTGGGCTGATAGTCACAAAGTCACCTGACAGCTATAAACATAGTCACAGAGGTTACACACACAAGTATGGTTAGGTTTAGGCTAAAAAATGACATGGTTGGAGGGAGAAAAACTCATAGAAAGATGAAAAGATATAATAATAAATAGTGTTCTCAGTCGCCTCAGGTCATGACCTGTAGCCTCTTATCTTATCTTACCTTACCTTACCTTACGTTACTTTACCTTACCTTACCTTACCTTACCTTACCTTACCTTACCTTACTTTATCTTACCTTACCTTACCTTACCTTACATACAGTATACACCATTTTCATGCCTGAGATTCTAACACCAAACACACAGTCAGTATCATCATCAGAAGGGACTAAAATCTTTCCCTTGCTCAATGTACCAGGAGCAGGATCAGGATATGTCTCATTTGGGCCATTTAGTTAGCATTCATCTTTACAAGGATTACCCACCATCACTTAGCGGCCCTTAAACAACTATTTCCTTGTACAGCCTTAGTGCATCGTTGCTAATGGCATCTGTAATGAGGCTGACCTGTAGGCCCTGTCTAATTTAAAGAGCCTGTTAAGTGACTCAATGATTTTAAAGGTAATCTTTAAAAGCCACGTAAAGCTCGGAGAAAGTTGGCGGGAGGAGTGTGAGAGCGGGCGAACTCCGCTTTTTAAAAGAGTTGGAAGAAGAGCGGCGGCAGTGAGACTTTTCAATGACTCGGTTGTGATGTATCATTGGTTTGTATTATCCATATTCTGTCAAAGAGGGTGCACAGAGGAATGTTTTCACTTTAGGAAAAAAAAAAAGTGTGTCTGTGCTTGCTTTTCTGTCACTCGTACTTGAACACACACACATACACACTCAGAAACACTCAAATATCCCCTTCCCTTTTCTCCAAACTCTCTTCTCTGTCTTTCCTCTGTCTGTACTTCTGAAGGAATTCTCCATCCATCTAATTCCCCTCCTGGTTCTTTTATATTGAGGCTGGGCCCCGCTCGTATTCCATGTCAAAGGCTTTCTCTTTTATTGAACATCAAATCCTCTGTGTCTCGCCTGGCGCTCTCTACTCCCCGCTCGGCACCATGCATATTCACGAGCCGGCGGACGCGCTATAAGGCCGGCTAGCCTTCCAAAATCCGCGATTGTGGGCATTAGCGTTGCAATAACACTACATGAATAGCCGGCACGCTCTATATTTAGGTGTTAAGTCGACCGTGCCGTAGCCAAGATTGAGGCTGCTGGATGGAAGTGTGTAGGGAGAAGCAGACTTCCTCCTTTCTGCTGATATTCTCTCTGTTTCTTCTGTTTTTTTTTTTTCTCTCTCTCTCTATCTGTTTCAGAGGCCTTCTCTCCTCCTCGCTTGGCTCTGGAGGCGGCGCTTGGTGTCCAAAAAAAGTTCCAGCAAAAAGCTCAGGATGTTTTGCTGTAAGGAGCCGCCCCACTGTGACACTTTGCATACTGATTTGAGCTTTACTGCTGACTTGAAGGGAGGAAAAAGTGGAAAAAAACAAAAAAAAACAAAAAAAACTGACTGCTGTGAATTGGGCTTTAATGTGCTTGGCTCACCGTGACAAAAATAAAAGCCACAGTGGAGACAATGTATAAAATGAAAGGACAAAAAAATGTTTCCTCACGCTTTAGATATTTTATTTATTCCCTTTGTCCATTTGTTTATTTCCAAAGTTAGACATATGGCATATTATTATCATACTAAACACACTTTACAATACACTATGGGACTGGCCCAGTTTACACTCTAACTTCCATCTATTCGTCTAATGGTCATAAACATATCAAATCATAACTCAGATAGAGAAATGCAGACCAACATTAGGTTTGTTGGGTTAGTAAAGTTATAATAACCATACATGTGCATTTCTCAGTCTATTAACATACAATCTGGATATAAGGGAAGTCTGTACAACAGTAAAAACAATTTAAATGAAAAAAAAAAATTCTGTAATCCAAAGGAGGTAGTATTTATTTTTCTTTAACTTTTGTTCAGACAATATAAGATCTATTGCATTAATTTTTCTGATGTTTTATACCAGGTTTCACTCAGCACATGTCAGATGTTTCTAACTGTTTGTGCTGCTTCCTGTCATGTGGTCAGAGGTCACAGTAAAAGGTGACGATATCCTTTAGAACCCATTTAGTTAATTTTTTTGTGTGTCTTTAAAGCCTGCGCACACTTTCCCTGTATTGTCTCATTGTATTTGAAGAAAAGAGAACAAGAAATAAATATGTATGCTCACTTCTACCCTGCAAAAACCACAAAGCTAAAGGTGGACTAAAACATTTGCACAGTACTGTTCAGCCAAACAGTGGTCCATAAATCACTTTTCCCCCGTCATGATAGGACTATGGAATGTCCATTTCAGATGAATAAACATAAATGTGTTCTATAAATAACTATATCCGGTAGTAATGACTACTGTTACTGTTATTTCCACATATGCACATCTCATTCATAGAGGAGAATGAAATTGCATTTCCCAGATCCCACATCCTGCCAGGGGTTTATTTGCAATAACAATCACCTTTCTGTAGATTAGTGCACAGTACAAACATTATTAAACAACTTCTAACAAAAGAACTCAGTGACAAAAATATTGATTTAAAGTGATAATTAATATCAAAACATGATTTTTGAGCTGCAAACAAAATCATATGACTCAGTTCTAAGAGGACACACCAATGCCGGTGATGATGGACATAAGAATATACACAAATATAAATAAATATAAATGTGCATTTTGTAAGTTGAAACAACTTGCCATTTCCTCGTTAAATTCTTTTGAGCCTTCCTATCTTTATGATGATATAAACCCGTACATTCAGTAATTTAGACTGTATCATGGAATATGTATTTAAAAAAAAAAGAAGAAGAAATAATAAATCACTGTTACTGCCTCTAATCAGAGGCATTCTGTCCATCTGTCCTTTTCATTCTTTTATACACTGAAACTGTTAAATCATTCTATTCTTAACCATCAGTAATTGTTCCTTGATAAACTCCAGCCTCAATCAGAAATAACATCTTAAAACACCATCAGAATTCCCCTTTTGTTTCGGAAACTCTGGTAGCTTTACGAGCACCTCAGGACTACAGTTCCCTGTGGTCAAAAACTGTATAACAGCAAGACAAAGCAGCAAATACTATTCTAAATATAGCATGCATGTAAATGGATATTGAGTGTTAGGCCTTTCTCAGGTAGGACAAAAACTCACACTAACCAGGTCCTCACGTGTGTGTGTGTGTGTGTGTGTGTGTGTGTGTGTGTGTGTGTGTGTGTGTGCGTGTGTGTGTGTGTGTCTTGTGATTCTCCATTGTACAGATGTCCCTGAACTACTCCTGTCACGCTAATCACCTCCATCTCAGCCTCTTTCAGACTTTATAGCAGTTTCAAAATCATACAGTGAGTAGAGTTTGACGTAGAATGGGGGTAAGTTACACTTTAATTGCTCCTGGTGACAATATAGGCCGTGATGTAGAGTTGGAGTTGCATATAGTTTAGTTTTGGTCTGTTATTCATGGAAATGATCAGTTGTACACAGATAACAAACTGCAGAAGAGCCATTGAGGAGTCAGAATAAATACTACTACGACTACTACCAATAATAATAATAATAATAATAAGTATTATTATTATTATTATTATTATTATTATTATTATTATTATAAATCAAATATTGTTAGCTAAGTATAAAATAAACACATAAAAATAAAAATATAGACAATAAAATATTTTTTAAAAATGTTTATTGTATTTAACCCTTTATAGGGCACTCATTGAAACACTTAGTATGTTTTTGGACATCATCATCTATATAAAGAGTCCTCCTGTTGACAACATAAAATGCTTTATTGTACACATGCATACCCTGCATCTACATCCTAGATTTTCCTATTATTTTACCATCCCTCCAGCTATTCTGAAAATGTGCCTTGTCTAAATATTGTTGCAGTCCATTCCCATCATTTCCTGGCCTCCCGTCATCGCATGTGATGAAAAATGCAGAATGGGAAAGAGAGAGTGGGAACGAGAGGAACTGTTGGACTGTACTGGGAAAACTGGGAATGAGAGGAATCTAGGGGAAAAATGTAATGGAAAGTGAGAATGGATGGATCTAAAATAGTGACAGCAAATAGAGTTGATTTGAATGAATAGCACTGAATAGCAATTGGACATTTTTTTTCTTTTTTTTACAAGTAATTGGTTATTCTGCACATTAATTTTGATGATTAACCAGTGCCATATATAAGTAAAGCTGTTATCTCTTTTTTTCTCTTCTTTTTTCACCCTTTTGCTTTGGCAGTGGCACAAACAGCACTTAAAACTGTTGTTCTTATACAAGTTATCCCATGTAGGATTTTTTTTTTAACTCCAATGACAATAAATGTACAATAAATTAAGGAGGAATGTAAATTAATATTCATTCAGGATAGAGAATGGATTAAACAGGATGCATAACTGAATGCAATATTACAGAAGTGCTATAGTAATGACGAGGTGATGGGAGGACGGAGGTGGAAAGGCCAGATGGATGGATTTTGCTGTAAATGGTTTAAAGCATGAAGGGACATGAGACAAAATAGGGAGAAATGACGAAGGAGAGAATGAAAGACAGGAGGAAGCAAGGAAATAACTTCTTCTCCGTTTAGTCTTTCCTGTGTTTGACTTTGTGTCTGTCTGTGTGTGTGTTGTGATGTTATGACGGCATCCAGCAACCTGGCATGCCTTTTTAATTCTGCTCAGTAAATAATGCATCCACCGCGGTCCATAATTTATGTAAGTGGACATGAAATCAGTTCAGATTAGCGTGCACAGAGCTGTGTTTGTGTGTATGTGTGTGTGTGTGTGTGTGTGGGGCAAAGGGATGGCTGAAACATGACAGGTCACTGAATTCCTCCTGCTCCAGCTCTATCCCACTGTGTCTCTCTTGGCTCCTCGCTTTTTAATGCTTTCACTCAAGTTAAAGGAACAATCCACCATGTTTCCATGTTGCATAAAACCTCCCGCAGGAATCCGGGTTGTACACTTAAATTTACCAATATTCAATTTTAATTTATTTACATCGTTGCAGATACCGTACAAGTCTTTTTCTTCTCATTCTATGTATTTGTTTGGACACAGTGGTTTGACTTAATACTGTATATGTAATGTTTGAGTCTCCAATAACAGTGGTTACAAAATCTAGACCAGGGGTGTCAAATATATGGCCTGCGGGCCAAAGCCGGCCTGCCAAGGGGTTGAATCCGGCCGGCAGGAACATTAGCGAGTTGCAAAATTTACACTGAAGACATTGTAGTTACTGCAAAACCAATTTAGTTCAGGGGCCACATACAGACCAATGTGACCTCAATGTGAAATAATCGCATAATAACCAAAAAATAATGACAACTCCAAATTTTCTTCTTGGTTTAATGTGAAAAAAGTCCAATTAGATTATGAAAATATTTACATTTACAAACTGTCTTTTCACAATAAAATGTGAATAACCTGAACAAATATGAAAAACATGAAATGTCTCAAGAAAAATAAGTGCAATTTTAACAATATTCTGCCTGTTACTAAATGTTTTGTGCATTTGTAGATCCACTGTGATCTGTAAGTTGTTTTCATCCACATTGCTAAAGTGTTTTGTATTTGAAATTGGACATATATTCAGCCACTTTACTGGGTGGTAGTGGTGGGAGTAATCTACACCATCAGTGCAGTAAATCCATGATAACTCAGACTCAGCTTTATTGTCATTCGATCAATGGCACATGATAGAACTACACACTGTATATTTACCAAGTTATATCATACCAAGTTATAGATAAAATGAAAATAAATAAATAACCTAGATGAGGTGAAATCAAACAAGCCCTGATCTTCTTCTTTAGGTGAGCTTTCATCCAAATCTCTAAATCCAAATTAAAAAAAAAAAAAAAAAAAAAAAAAAGTGAGCACACAGCGACCGTGCATTTGTCAGGGCTGTCGACAGTCAGTGTCTGTCCATCCTCAGGACTCCAGCCAACTTTAGTGACTATCACACTTTAAAAGCGGTTCCAAGCCAACCGCTCTTCACGCTCCATGTTCAGCCTTCCTCCCAACACCAGCTCCAACTGCTTCTCTTCCACACTCCCGTTCCAGGGCTATTCCAGAGATAGCTCTCCACCGGGCATTTGATTTAATCCAGACCAAATGCTAATAGGGCTGTTTGGTTGCTGGCCATCTGCCTGGGCTGCCGGTCAACTATGGCAAGCTGTGCCGAGCTGTGCGGTGCCGGGCCTCCCTGCCAAACTCTGAGCTGCCCAGAGACCACTTCATAACCAGAGGACACTTCACGGCCAATCGTCCACACTTACCAGGAACAAACTCCAGCGATGAGTGAAATGATCAAATTGATCTTTTCGTGATTTCAGGGGCAGCTTGTCCATCTCTCACTCCCACAGCGTTCACATCCACATCAGAGGACGTCTTGTAGAAAATTGAGGACTTGGCTGTCGCTAATGTTGTTAGCTCTGAACATTTATTTATCCAAGGAAAGTCGAATGAGCTCCTCACACACACTGTAAAATGTAACGTGTGGTTTCTACTTAAAAATATGAGTGAAAGGGCTGCCTTTAATTTTTACGTCAAATGAACAAACACAGCTCCTTCTAACATACATCATGTCGTCTCCATGAAATATCCCTTGTGTGTACCACTGTCTTTTGTTTTTTGGTCATGGGACAGTTGTTTTGAACTTATAAATTTAATTCAGCTGAATTAAAAATATTACTGTGTAGACACCAATTTAGTTGAATGGCTGGTACTGGAATTGAACCAGGAACCTACTTATTTTGAGGAAACTGTACTTATCATTACATCACCATGCCTTCACTAACAGGCAGACATAATCAAACCAATCAAATAATAATAATAATAATAATAATAATAATAATAATAATAATACATTATTATTATTTAAAATCTAAATGTCTAATGTGCGTTATAAAATGTATTCCTAGCTTCGAAAATAAGGCGCAAATGAGCAACGATATGTTCACGACTAGAAAAGTTACCTGATAATTGTCCGTGATACATTTGAAGGTTACGTCACCAAACCATGATGATGCAGGCCTTAACCCCGCCCACTCTCCTGAACTGTCCCTGAAATTAGGTCGACCAAATTTATTAAGTTAGACAAGAATTTTCAAGTTAAGTTTTCAGACGCTTTCAACTTGTATTTTTGTGTTATAAATCAAGTAGTCCGTTGTTGTTCTAACAGAATAAACTGTTAGCACAGCAGTTCTATTTTACAGTGCAGTTACACATGTGTACTATGACTTCTCACTTCTCCAGTTCCTGCTTTGAATGTGACAGGTGGAAAAACAAAGACATGAAAACACAACTAGGCCTAATGAACATTCATAGGTCAGATCTGAGTCCATATTATCATTCTAATGTCTGACCTTTTTCTCTGATCTCAATTTCATCTGACTAGAGACTTCTCTTTTTTTTCGTCTTCTAAACACTGTACGCCTGAGCCTTGTTTTCCTAATAACCCACTGTCATTTTGTGACAGTGGGTTATTTTGTGGATCCACTCCTCCTTAGGTTTAACCCCTTATAGTTCACTCATAGAAATACTCTGAAATTCAACATTTAAACCTTAGTGTGTTATTGGAGGACATAACAAGACTTTATTACTTCTGTGAATTAAAAAAAAAAAAAAACAACAACGTTGTACTGTTATATTGAAAAGCAAGGCCAATGAAGTTACCATATTTGGGTCCTCACCCATAAATGGCAAAAAAAAAAATAAAAAATACAAGTAAATATAAAAAATACAAGAAAAACACATGTAAGGTTCTAGCTACATGTATTTTAGAACATTAGAACATCACTTTTACAACATTAGACGATCATAAGTGCTGATCCAGACACCTGTCAACATCCACATTATCCCTTTGAACATCATTACTTACATTAGTACCATTA
>JAPQRQ010000008.1:6199706-6210126 GCA_037367365.1 Apogon talboti
CTGACACCCAGCAATGCATTTTTGTCCTCTGTAGGGGACAAGAGTTTCACAGCTTTATTGAAAATAAATAAATAAATAAACGCTGTCCACTGTAAAGGACATTCCAGAAAAAAGTTTAAAAATGCATCTGAAAAAACTCTTATATTGTGCTGTTTCCAATAAAGGCAATTATGTAATGTAAAAGGCCTAAACTTTTACTTTCCTGGGTGTCAGGAGGATAGGGCACTCATAGAAATACTCTGATATTGGATATTTCAACCTTAGTGTGTTATTGGAGGATATAACAAGACTTCAGTACTTTTTTGAAAAAGTGCTACTTTTATGGCAGTTCACAAATGATTTTTTCTCTCCATTCATCCTTTCTTATATGATTTATCACAATTTATTATAATATTATCCTCTGTATTTAGTTTTTTTTTTTTCAGTGGAAATCATGTGTTTTCCTATATTTAATTTACTGATCATGTAGATATTCATAAAAATTCAGATTAAACTTTAAGGTTATTATATCAGAAACAGAGAAACCTGAATAAAAGTGACTTTTTCAGTCAAATCTGTCATTACTTGAGTGTAAACCAAGCACCTCCATCCACTGTCATTGATCCAACTCCATGGGTTTTACTGGTGAATCAATGTTGTAGAAGATGACGGTGTTTCCACGGTAACTACAGAGCCTCTGAACGTCCAAATGGGTTGTATCTGATGACCATGGAAAGACAACAAACTGCATTTTACACCAATTATTTACAAGTATTCATAACTTTAGGGATTCAGAAGTTATTAAACATTTTAGATCAGAAGATTATTTTGGTCGTCTGTTGTTGTTTGGGTCTTTATGGGTTAAGTAACATGTAGTACCTGTATACTCATTAAACATACGTGTATGTTAATGAGTGGTGAATCTGCAGAGGGTAGGTTAAAGTCACTTCACTAAAACGCAGTATGGAACCTCGGATAGTGAACTGTATTACCACATACGATTAAAAATCACTCTGGGCGTTGGAAGAGTTTGAAATAATGAATGAAGACATAAAAGTAATTAATAGATAGAGCCGTCTCAGAGAGAAAAGCGGGGAGGATTCGTCATTTCTTCTCTACACAATGCCATTGTTCCCCGCGACATTCACTAGTCACTGTGTTATTAATGATTCCACCGTGCAGAACATACATTTTTCTCTTTCGCCTTGCTCGCCACCTCTGGAAAGTTTTTTTTTTTTTTTAAGCTTTTTTGTGCCACCTCCTTACCACTACAACCCTCCTTTTTTAAAAAAAAAAAAAAAAAAAAAAGTGTTGTGTGGTGGTACTGCACTCTCTCATGCATTTCACCATGACTTGTTTTCACACACCAGCAGATAAAGCATATATCCGCCGCCCCATTGTAACGGTAGAAAGGATGTCACATCTGACATCGATGGAGTTCATTTAAATCCAGCTTCATTATTTCGCTTTGTTTTGCGCGGATGCACTTGAAAATAAAAAGTCATCTTTCCAGCTTTTTTAGCCCCTGACATTTAACCTTTTTTCTTTACTTTTCACACAGCCAACGCAGTCAGGCAGCTTTTTCAGCACACGCGAACCTTAAAAAAAAAAAAAATAAAGTAAAAAAAAAAAAAAGCTTTACTTGACATTTGAACGAAACACACTTCACATGAATAGCTCTAAATTTTGTTATTTGACACTGACTGCTGTGTCCTAGCTACTTAGAAAATAAGAAAAAAAAAGTCTTGAAAGCAAGAAAGAAAGTGCATTCAAAGTTAAATTGGCAACTCCTGATGCTCCACTAAGTTTCCACCTATGCTGCATTTCTGTCATAATTTGGCCCCCACTGTCAAGCATTCTGGAGGCTGTTTTTGTTCTCATGCTAGCACCCAGTTTCTTGGTGTGGGCAGCAGAATTTGATATTATTTGAGGCTTATTCCTAATCGTCCAGACGGTAAATATTGCACACTTCTTCTGCGGTGGCCTAATGGGCATGTAACTTTATAGGCAAACATGTGAAGTGGTATTCCTCCAGTGACTGGGAGCTTAGAGAGAGTGCCAGGCACTCCCTGAAGATGAAAGACTCGTCAGATGGCACCGTCTAGCTCCATTCAGACACTTATGAGAAACAGACCTTCAGGAGAGGCTAAGTGTCCAATCTCTCGCGACTAAGAACAGTAATAGAGCACAATCGACAGTAAATGGAGGACTATTTCAAAACCAGAAGCGAGGCTCTCCCTGTGTTTTGGCATCGTCCCCTGTTGAAACCTACACCTTCCCCAGGAGTCCACTGTGGATTATTGCTATTATTACACTTCATAAATCCCCCGTGTTAGCATGATTGATGATTTTCCACAGCACATTTAACACGGTGTGGTGAATCTTGTTTCTAAAATTTGGTTGCTTTTGTATCAGTGCTGGAAGAAGTATTTAGACCATTCGCGTTAAGTAAAAGTATTAATACACTGTGAAAACCCTCAAACGAAGCGAAAAGTTCAACAGTCAGAATCCTGCATATGCTAAGTGTGTTAGTATCACCATCAATATGTGCATAAAAGTATGAAAAGACACAGAAGTAATTAGGTGTTAAAATGGTCCCTGTTAGTGTTTCATTATGAAAAAAAGACAAAGAGAGGAATTGAGGTTTGACAGGTTTTTAACTAAATAAAGCACTCAGAATGTACATCAATAAGAGATTTAGGATGTTGAACATGAACTGTGAACTGGAACACACTCAACAACAAGTATTTACATTTTGGCCCAGTAGTTTTTGTTTTGGGGCTCTTTTTTTCTTAATTAGTCTACAGTCACTATGATGATTTGATGATGATATGATGATTTTAGATTCATAGTCCTACTGCATTACTGACTGTGTACACATGCACATCCTGGATATTGCAGGGGTTTTGAAGTATCCCATCTTTGTGTTTATGCCTATAAACATCATATTCTGATATCAATAACCTGGATGAGACCCTCTTCCAGTTTTAGAAACCTGATCACTTCCACTGGAGAACTTGACGGTATCTCATCCTGGTTTCTGGCAGTTGTGGGTTACTGTGCAGACGTTATATGACGAAATGGAAATATCAACATGGCAGCAGCAATGAAAACATGTAAAAACTACATATACTGGCAGATTAGATGGTAAAAGTATTGGATAGATTAAGCATTTCAAGTCAATAGTAAAAAAAAAACAAAAACACTACAGAACCATTAATATGAGGATTAACATTAAAAACAGTTACTGAACTCCATCAAGCGTATCTCTTCATCCTCAGCAACAGAGGACATGTTCACCTGTTGATCTCATCTCCCATTGGTGGCTATAGATGACAAATCTATACATTGGCCTTCTATTAGAACTAAGTTTTTTTTTTTTTTTTTTACTGTGGCAGAAACTTTAAAGTTAACAGCAGCTACTGAAATGTCAGATTAAGTCAATACATTATGTTGTAAACATCACAGATGCCTGCGCAAACAGCAGCAGAAATAACTGGGACAGTATTTATCAGGATATGAGTATCCGTATTATCCATTTTTCTGTGTTCCGTGTAAAGGCTTTATCCCGATTATGATCAAAACCAGGATAAGCCTCATAACTATAACACTAGTGTGAATGTAAACATGTCTCAGAAATATCCTCTAATTGCAAATACACTGATATATAGTCACAAAATGACTGAATGCTGTTAATTAAAGTAAATATGTTGATCCTGAACCTAATGCAAATTGTTCACAGATTATGTACTTTGTTTTGTTAAAAGATGTGATTACAATATGATTACACATTATTAAAGTGTAAGCATTGATAACACTTGGTTAGGATTAGGAATATACAGCCAAGTTTGGTTTAATGATTCAAAGAAATACTCACACAATATACTTAGAAACCTTGATCTTCTCTGAACATAAACCAAATAACTTTTACCATTTTTATTACCTAATCCCACTTATTGGATGTCCACTCTCTGGTGGAAATGTCCTGGATTCTCTAAGTCCACCATCCTTATGTACCTCCATTTTGTCCTGTACAGGGTGCTTGCGCAGGTCTGGACTTTTGATACCCTGTTTTCCAGAGCTTCAAAAGTCTGGAATTTTGTGAGGAAGTATTAATAAAGTATGGAAAAAAGTTTATTGAATTTTAGAGTATGCTCAAAGGCACATACTATTGTGAGATAATAAATAAAAAATGAGGAAAGCATAGAAAAAAAAACTGGATATGATTTCACTAACCGGTCACTACTGGAATGATTCTAGTGAAACTTGTTTGTGTGATATGTACTTTTTTCTTTCTTTTGTTTAAGACATAGGTTTTTCTCCAAAAACATACCTTTGTTTGTGTGATATCCATGCACTTTTGTGATTTTCATGTTTCAGTAAAACATAATTTACTGTGAATTATGCATTCATTCAGTCACAGATTTATTAAAATAAACTTTTGTACTACACACAACAGATACAATCGCAACCAAAAAAGTAGGCATGGAAATATAAAAGTACATGAAGTCAAAGTTTTGGGGGAAAAACAGCAGTTTTAAAAAAGTCTGGCTTTTTTTTTTTTTTTTTGATAAAGAGCAAGAACTCTGTATGTGACAAATAACATTTCCTTGTAATGAGGTCAAGGCACTAATTGGAAGTTGCATAATATTTATTATAAAATGTAATAAGATTTGCAGAACATCATTTCTGGTTATCACGACTATGCTTTTGCACACTTACCATGGAAACTTATATAAACGACTTTAAATATTGATTTGTATTTTAATCTGGAGCAATGCCTCATATTTTATAAGATCATCATATGTCTGTAGCGTCGCTGTCCCATGAGAACCCTGTATCTTAACTTTTCGTCAGAAAATCATCTTTGCAGCAGTGCATTTTCTTGCAAATCCAAGAATCTCTTCCTTCAGTTTATTGCAAATATTGAAAATTTGCTAAATTGGAGGAGATATGTGGTTTTTACTGATCAAGAAGGTAATGAAAATGCAGAATCTGAAAAGAAATTAAAGCTGCATTAAATAAGTTATCATGTACTGAATACAAAGAAAATTATGAGAATTATTGCTGAAATATAAAACATAATAAAAACATTCATATAATAAAGTTGACACTGACCTTATTTCAAGTCAATATTTTAATTTTTTTATATTATTATTGTCAGTCATATTGTTTAAGCTTTGGTAACATTTTAAGAACATTTCTATTTCATATTATTTAGGTAATTATATCTTGTTGATGAAAGGTTAATTTATTTATTAATTAATGACCATTCAATTTATTTTTCTTATTAATGAAAGAGGGTGCTTATCAGTTTATATTTTGCACACAAAATTTGCTCATCAAAGTTTGTTATTTTCAATATGTTAAAGTTAAATATATGCTGTTTCTTTACAAAGTTTTGAAAATAAAAACAGACATCTTTGACACAGGAACAAATTTTTCCTCTTTTATTAATCAAAAAAGCTAAAGCAAGAGTTGGGCGTTCTTGGCTAAAAATATATTTACATTTCAGGTGGTACTCCACTGTAAAAAGTATGAGGACCACTGGGTTAGAACGTCCAGTATTTTCCTCTGAGATGTTGTGGAATAGACATATAAAACTGCATGAAATTAAAACACAAGTATCTCCACTTTGTTCTTAAGTACAGGACGTGTTACATTCTATCACTTTGTTTGATAAAGTTTCATCCCTCTGTGATATTTTTCAGTCCAGTCCACTTGTCTGTCCATGGTCTCCGCTGGGCCGAATTAGCATTCAGCCTCCATAATCTACCCCTCTGTCTCTCCTGGCCCGGTCTGCAATCCCTAATGATGAAATGAATTACACCGTCTATTGTCAGAGTACTTTAATCATATTAGCTTCTGCTAAAATGACAGAGCATTGTTCAGGGCCCCAGACAAAAGGAGACACATCTAAGGTACAATGGACCTCGGATCTCTCTCCGTGAATTACATTAATTCTAAAAGACTTCATGTTAAGCTGCCTGTCCGATAGAGGTGGTAAAAAAGATTTGACTGGAAAGGTATTTGCACCTTCATCACTGCTCATAATGAAAGAGCAGAATACTGATAGATGTGCACTGACATGAGGAATGTTTTTTTTTTTTTTTTTCCAGTCTGAAATGGAGCCATTAGATCTCCTGGTTTTATTTCAGAGGTTATTGCTTTATTGGTTATATCTGTTTTAGTTGGGTTTTCGCAAAAACATGTAATTAAAAATATGTTATATGTAGTACCTTTAGTTGCTCTTCATGCTTTTCTTTCTGTCCCAAAACTATGAACCTTAACACAACCATATTTTTCCATTACACTCCAAAAGCAAAAGAGGTTCTTATTAAGATGAATGTCATCAGATTAAAAAAAAAAAGATGATGAAATGATAAAAGCATTACGTTTTTGTTTCACAACAGTATCTGCAGAAGTCATCAAACTTTTTATGGTTCATCTAGGTAATAAAAACAATAGACAGAACTTGTTTAATTATTTATTTATTTATTTTTAAGTCCACAGCAACCTGATAAAATGACAAAGTTCTGTTTTTTATAACTCCACTATTCACTCCAACCACCTTCAGCCAGAAGTGGCATATTCACCACTGAGAAACATCCATCCATCCATCCATTTGTAACAAATCATACTGTGAGTGGAATTATTGTTTTTATAAATCCTAATTGTATTTAGAGTTTAGTTGAACATAAGTGCGACTTCTGTGACACATACCAACAACATACAAGTATGTTCCTGCACAAACACCACTGTAACGCTACTTCTTACTGCGATGCCTTTGAAATATCTGCTTGACCAGTCCATAGAGTCAGCTGCTCTTAAATGGACTTCAATACCATTTTGGATGATATTAAGACTGAGGTGCTTGAATTTGTCTTCAATTTGAGGAAAAAAGCCCAACCTTGTACAAGTTCCTCTACTGCTCAGAAGGTTCTTGTTGTGGAAAACCTTTTTAGTTCAATTTGAGGAGACTCATGTGTGACATATTATGTGCTATTGGACAACATTTAGGACGGTCCTACAATTATTTACCTCTGAATGCTTACCCTCAAAGTCACAATACAACACACTGACAGCATTAAATTCAACAAACTCATATTTTTAGTAACAAAAAATGAGGAGATATATATATATATATATATATATATACTGCTCCTGCTATAATGCTCCTTCATTTGTTGCTTGAATTAGTCTTTAATATTCACTTTATTCCTGTTGGAATAATACAAGAAACAGAAAGAAAGACGTGGAGGCAGAGGCAGGTACGGTGATGAAACAGTCCGGCCTTCACATTGACAGCATTAAACCTTATGGCAAAATAAAAGCTCACATATTCACTTCGCACTGAGAGAACATGCGCTCCCATGCATGCAGACGCGCTGCAGCTGCGAGGGAATGGCTAAACAATTGGCCGAGTCCTTAATTCAATAATTTCTACTGGGTACTAGCCCACCCCTGTCGCTGCTCATTGATGAAGGCGCTTTAAGGAGAGCAGTACTTAGCATATCTGGCTAAATGGTCCTAACAAGCCCCAGCCTGCACCGTGTTAAAAAATTAATAAATAATAAAAGAAGGAGAAAGTGTGATGTTGCCAGGGAAATAATTTGCCTCTCTTGAACCGATGATGGCATGCACTTTATGCAAATTGGTGTCTGGGGACAACAAAATCCCTCTTAATACATATGCAGACTTCATAAAAGAGAGAGCGGGAGAGGGAGACCTGGGGAGAGAGGGAGGAGCTGAGATGAGGAAGGAGACAGAAGGAAGACGAAAAGCAAGTCAGCACAAAATTGGACGTGTGTGGATTCCACGTCCATGAAGTGAATGAGGAAGTCCAAATATGGGCGTGGGCGTGGTCATGCATCAACCCTAAGGGCTCGGTGTGTAAATGAAGATGTTCTGACCGGTGAAACTCTCTCCTGAGGGCCTCCAAACACATATTGTCATGTTAAAATAAATCCTATTTGCTCTATAAATCATTTTTATTGTACTCATCTGAACGGCATCTGACTGATTTAAAGACCATTTAAGGATTCAATATGGATCATTGACAAATGCATGGGTACTTAGTAAAAGTTTGTGTTTGAGTCTGGTCTATGTCTGGTATTAATACAACAAAACCAAATATGTGTAAAATACAGCTGTTGAATAACAGTGTATTTCGCTGTTATTACATGAACTCTGTGCCCCTGACCTTTGACCTCACTGTGGTAGGTGGGTGATAGAAGCAGAAATATATCACACTACTATTACCGTACTGATGTACTAAGACTGATGCAGTCGAAAAACATAATAATATTAACCCATAAAAACCCAAACATCCACCAGCAACCAAAGCCATCTACTGATCTAAAATGTATAATACCTTTTAATCCACTAATCCTATAAATACATGTCAATAATTGGTGTAAAATACAGTTTGTCATCTTTTTATGGTCATCAGATATGACCCATTTGGACAATCAGAGGCTCCGTAGTTACCATGGAAACTCTGTCATCTTCTACAACATTGATTTACCAGTAAAACCCATGGAGTTGGATCAATAACGGCAGTCGTAACCACTTGTTTTATGTTCAGTTAATGATATATTTTACTGAAAAAGTCACTTTGTATTCAGTTTCTCTGTTTTTATTATAATCACAATTAAATATTGGAAAATACCAGATTTTCACAGGAAAAATGCAAAATACAGAGGATTATTTCATAATAAATGGTGACAATTCACTTAAGAAATGTTTAATATAGGGGGAAAAAACGTTTAGGAACTACCACAAAAGTAGCACTGGGTCTTTATGGCTTAAATGTGCAATTTTTCTCTGGTCATTATTTATCATTTTTTACTCAAGAAAATAAGGTAAAATAAAAGTTAGAGTGAGGCTAAATGTGTTGAAAATGTCTTCCCGAGAAGGGCAGTGTGGAGTGAACAAACAGTAGAGACACACTATGTATGACCACACTCACAAACACACTGTACATACATAAACATGCTCCACTTCGTCGTCTCCACCACCCCACACCCCCACACCCCACTTCCTCGCCACACCACACACAGCTCGCTCTCTCAGAGGAAGTTCTGAATCCTGTCATTCCAACTCGGAGTTCAGCACTTCTTTCATGTGTGCCTCGACAGCGGGCCTCTCCTCCTTTTGTATTGTTTTATTATTTATGCATGGGGAGGGGTTGGTGCTGAAGAGGGTGTGTGTGTCTGTGTGTGTGTGTGTGTGTGTGTGTGTGGGGTGTGGGGGGGCAGAGCATCTTAAGCATAAGCAGCAGCAGCATTAGGACAGATGGGGAGGGGGGCTAATTCATATTCTGTTTCAGCAACATCTTAGCGAGCCGAGGAGTTCAAACATTTTCCGAGCAAATGCAGAGAAGAGGGATGGGAAATGAAAGGGAAAGGCAAGAAGAGAGGGAGGACAAGACACTAGGGGTAGGTGTGTGTGTGTGTGTGTGTTTGTGTGTGTGTGATTGTGCACACACTTGTCCATATGCCTGAATGTGAGTGTATATGTGTATACTGTATGCGTTAGTTCTGAAGAACAGATGGAGATAAGAAGAAATGTGTGAGGGAGTGGGTGCAAGGAAGCAAGGGATGAAAAAAGGAGTAGGAAAAGTAGGAAACAATACAGAGGACTGATTAAAAAAAAAAAAAAAAAAAAACTTCCTCTCTGGAAAGCCATTAAAATTAGCGTTTTCTTTTGTTGTAAAGGAGGCATTAAGGGGCAGAAAACAAGAGGTAGGCTGTTGTTGGTGCCTCTGCTTCCTGTGTGTGTGTGTGTGCGTGTGTGTGTGTGTGTGTGTGTGTATGTGAGTTACACTATCTCACACTCTCAGACGACACAAACCCATAGTTTTACCAAGAAAAAGTTCCAATGAGCTGAAGGAGGAAGTTGCCTCCCTGCAGATATTCCAGATTCAGTATAGTGTGACAGACATAGAGTGAATTATGACAGTAAAAAGGACGTTACGCTGCTTCTCCACCTCATGGTTCAGCCTCAGCTCAACTAGACTCTACCGACTTTGGGTGTCTAATGCTATGTTTTCCACTGCAGATACAGTTCCCGCTGAATATGGCGGATCGTCTTCAAGAAGCCACGTGAAACTGACAATGGATGGTGACTTAATTATGGGTGTGAGGCTGAAGGCAGAAAAAAATAAAAACAATGGGGTGAGATTATTAGACATATAAATCCATAAACTCTTTATGAAAAATGGATGATGCTTCACTCAATGGTTTGTTGCACTAAGTTTTCAAGCCTAGAGTTTTCATGTTTACTATCATTATCATATATTTTTTTTTAATTTTTTGGAAATTTAAGTGCCCTTATCATGAGCAAGAGGGTGGAGTTAGAGAAAAGTGAAGAGTGGAACTTACCAAGTTAACACTAACGTCATGAAAGGTGTCTCATGAAAAAAAAAATACATAAATTA
>JAPQRQ010000008.1:6223446-6235171 GCA_037367365.1 Apogon talboti
TCTGTGTTTTTAAAACCCTATCTCGGCTTCAATCGCTGTGGAATGTGTATGACGAGGGGCAGAAGTTGCTGTACTTCAGCTTAAGTCCAAAGTTGACCTTGTAGTTTTTTATCATTATAATGGAGAGCATACATCAAGTGAACACGGTCTACCTCTAATCTGATAGTTTGGTGACCTACATCTAATAATTCATCACCTTTAACAAATAATATCCTCTTTGTCCCCAGACGTGGCTTCACTCTGTGGGAAGATAGAAGCTGGCGTGGATTTAAATGAGAGAGTAGATACAGGGGATCGTCAACCCCTGCAATGGAGCCGTCATGTAATTCAACATTAATCTCCGAAAAGACCTACTATATGTGATGTTTTCACCCACGATAACAAGTCTATGTAGTAGAACGCATAAGACGGGACAGAGCAGTAGAGGAAAAACAAGGTGAATCCATCTACCCGATCCATACAAGTTCTACTTTCAATGAAATCTGCACTCTTTAATCATCCAAAGTGGTGAATGTTTTTGGAACCATTTTAGAACCAACAAAAATACCATCAAATATGATCAAGAAACAAAACCAGAATCCATACAGGTTTCATGAGTGCCTGGCCCATGCTAATACAGATATTTTGCAGAATTTATATATATTTATTTATTTTTTATTTTTTTCTTTTCTGAATATTTGGCTGTAAACTGCATTTAAGGTTGCAAAAACTGGGATTTTTAACCCTTTATAAGGCACTCCTAGAAATACTCGAAATTGTTAAGCCTTATTGATATTGTTATGTAGAAAACAAGGTCAATGAAGTTACCATATTTGGTCTGGAAGCGTCACTGTCTTGTAATGTATGCAGAAATTACCAAAAATAGTCACTTGCCCGATAAAGGGTTAATAATGCGTGTATCTGTGTGGACAGGGAAAATGACGAGACTGGAAAACATTGGCATCACACCTCAATGTATGCATGCCTATTGTTGCTTTGTGTCATGAAAATGCACCCGAGACATCTAATATAGATTATATAGGTGTACAAGTCAGTGTATGACCTGCAACAGATTGAGGTCAGCACATACACATTAGGAGCCAAATATATACTGTAATGTTACGCTGTTTCTACTTTACATCTGCTGTGTCCAATATTACCTGTAGCGTTATAGTTTAATAGTCAGTTTGTACAATGTTTGCAGTCATTTTTACATTCTCATAAGGACGGAATTCTGTAAATAGACAGATGAGGAAAATACTCATTTAGAAAAATATCTGTATTAATGTGGTCGTGGCATATGTGTACGTGAATTTGCGCTATGATTTGACAAGTTTTGCAGAAAAAAACAACTCTCAGTTTACCTACATTAGTAAAACAAGCTACACTAAATATTTCAACAAAAACTGCAAATGTAAATCAACAAAATATACTCTATGAAACACTTTCTTTCAGCTTTTTTTGTGTTAAAATCACAACAGTTATGAAATATGTCTCTTTTCAGCCTGTTGTATTCACTACTAGAACCACAGACTTCATTTCCTCTCTAAATATTGTCGTCCTTGGACCTTTTTTTTTATGAAGTGGACCAGGCTATTTCCTGGAGGTGCGTGGGTAGGAATCACTTCACATGACAAAGAATCTCTTTTTGGTGAACTTTACTCTTCTTCAGCAGGTGAATATGGAACATAGAGTTGTTTGCATGACTGAAAAGGCTTGGATGGACACAGAACAGTAAGCTTTAGCACTGAAGGAACTCCATTCACCTTCAGAATGAACTAATTTAATCTGATGAGCCTCCACTGTTCTATTGTGTGTAATAGTGTCATGTTAGTTAGTTAACACGCTATATTTAGCGACAAACACATACTACTTAATGCAGTCAAGAGACAAAATGTCCATTATGATCAACCTTATAGTATTATATAGCAAACCCAGAAAATGGCACAAAATAGACCTAGTCCAAACTGAATAAACAAGGTAAAAAGAAACTTTCACATTCATGTTTGAAGTGCAGGATCTTACAGAGAGATGGAAAAGGTGAATTTTAACATTTTAACACTGGCATTAATGGGGAGTCTTTCATGTAGTGACTACATTCCCTTCTTCTTCCTGGTTATGTCCTTCTCTCTGTCTGTCAGTTGGTTGGATTATATGTTAAACTTCTAATTAGAGCCCATTCCCCAGCATGCATTGCTACAGCTTTGTACCAACAGTGTCCTAAAGGAGTGGTGTAAAATAAATATATAACCCAGTCTGGACAGTTGGACATATATCATGAAGACAGTTCAGGGAAATTCTATTTTCTATTACAATGTTTACATTCTGCACACTGTATAAAGTTCAAGAAGAAATCATTCTAAACATTTTAAAATGAATTTTTTAATCCATTTATGTCCGAACATTCCTAGTGTTAGGGGCACATTTAGGAAAAGAAGTTAAACTTTAAGAATAAAGTCTAAAATTTAAAAAAAGAGAACAAAGTTATTATATTTTAGGAATAAAGTAATAGTTAAAATGTACGAGCAATGTCGCAATATTTTTTTAAATAATGTCTTATTACCTGAATAAAGGCAGCACAAGAATTAAATCAATGAAGTCATAATATTAAAAGCATAAATTTGGAATATTTTGAGAAGTCAGAGCATTATGAGAATAAGTGGGATTTTTTCGTGAAAAAAGGTTTAATATTACTGGAGCGGTTAATATTTCTAACATAGAACCAAACATAACAATCTAAATCAATTGAAATATGATAAACACGTGTACAGTTTGCTATTTATTTGATTTTGGTGGGGGTTTTTTACGCTGTTTCAGATAATTCACATAACTTTACAGTCATATTCTGACTTTTTTTTTCTCAAATTCTCAATTCTCTAATTCTCAATATATCTTTTTCATGCTGTTTAATCTGTCATTTTTGACCATACTCCATTGTACCTTATGAATAAACATGTTAGAATCGGTAAGTCCTACCCTCAATGAGGTGTTTGACTATTGTTTTAGCAGAATAAAAAAAAAGCATCTATTTTTATCACAGCGCTACAGCACTCTGAAACAATATAGATGTTTGATTGGTGTTTCCACTGAAAAAGAAGACAAGAATGAGATGCAACAGCCGAACCAAGGACATAAGATCAAACGTGATAATGTACCAAAGCTCATTTTCTTCAAAGATCCTAATTGATTGGTTGATTATGCTTTCTCTGTTCCTCCATCTCGGTGGGTCTTCTTTAATAGCTTCATAATGACGCTACTGAACTGGACGTGTAGGACTCAGCCAATTAGAATAGTAATAGGCTCTAATTAACTTAAAAAAAGAATTTTCAATAAAAAAGGAGGAGATAGTGAATTTGATTACTCATATTCATTAACTTTTTCTCCCCCCCCCCACCCTGCCATCCGTGGAACTTTGCACCCTTCATTTTTTATGAATATTTTATCTTCTGTGAAACATCACAATACATGCTGTCCCTGGCAAAGGCCAAAGACATAACAGCAGAGAAGCCTTTCTTCTGCTCTCATTCAAAGAGCCTCCCTTTGTTTCTGCATAATGAACAAGTCGCTGATGGCTGCAGAATAAATTTTAATTAGAGTTTTTTGGAGGAGACGTGTAAAGATGATAGGTTGTTTTAAATCAAAACTTGACAGTGTGACGGCTTTTTAGGAATAAACCAAAGTTAGTAACACAAGTGTGCTTTGTGCGTGCGTGCGTGTGTGTGTGTGTGTGTGTGTGTGTGTGTGTGCGTGTGACAGACAGAGACCGCAAGTTGTGTTGTGCCAGCAGGTATCTGTAACGGTGCATCAATAATTTGCAACAGTTTTAACCAACTCCCTCCTCTCTGCCTCTTTCTTTCCCTCGTTCCCTCTCTGTCTTCCTTGCCTCGGGTCAAGTTAGCACCACTTAAGGACTACAACACTGTGCCCGTTCACCATATGTCGTCTGCGCCTGTGCAGGTACACGTGTGTATGTGCCGTGTGTATTCGCACATACCTGTTTTTGCTTGTTCCCTTACCTGATGCCTCCCATCGCTTGCAGCCAAAGCATGTCAGCTTTTGAGAGACGAAAACAAAAACAGAGGCGAGCGGAGAGGGGACACGTGTATGTGTGTGTGGTTGTGTGTGTGTGTGTGTGTGTGTGTGCGCGTCCTGCGGGCTGCTTCGCCATGAGACAGGGCCAGATGGTCACCCCAGGCAAAGCAGGTTGGGCCTGTTTACCTGCTTCACTCTGGGTCATGTCAGCTTCGTTTTCAGCTTAGCCGCAACACGGCTCGAGCCTCGGTGCCAAAAAACCCCAACACACCTCCTCGTCTTTCCCTCTCCTCCGCCTCCTTTCTAATTTAGCGTCTTTAAAATGAGAACTTTAATCCCTCTGTACCCATGCGCGTTTATTTTTAGCGTTTTAAGATGGAACTCGGGGACAAAACCTTTTCTGATGGCCACATTAGCTGTCATAGAGGAATCTAAAGTTTAAAGCCCTTTTATTGTACGTTAATGTGATATTTCTGTTTGACTGGTTTATAGTTTAGCCTTTAAATGTCTGCAAAATGTCAATTACGTTGTGTTTTTTTTTTCCTCCACCAAACTAACAGCTAACAACTTAAAAATTCAAAGAAATACAGTGAAGAAATGAAAACCGAAACCGGTAAATGTTTGGCATCTTCGTTTGATTTATGCTTGAAATTAAAATTCCTTACAGTTGACAAATTCAGTAACTATTTGAACTCAGCCTGACACAATAATAATAAAAAAAATGATGTGTAAAAGTCCATACAACCAATATTTTCCAAAAGTTTATGATTTACATTTGTGTTTAGTTACTATTGCTGCAAATGAAAACACATCAAGGACTTTAAACTCATGGAATACGATTCATGTGAAATGGTAAAGCAGGAATTAATAATTTTCATTTCTCTCGGTCACAACAGTTGTAATGATCTCAAATGTTACTGAATTTCATGTATGTATTGATGTGTTTACAGTCAGTATTGAGTTCCAGTGAAATGTGTCCAGTCATATGTTAATGTGGTAACAAATAAAAGGTGAATACTATTGAAAAATGTGAATATCGATAAAATATTAAGGTGTCTAGAGCTGATTAATGCATTTGACAGCTGGAATAACTGTATCTAGTCAAATATGTCATGGCTGCAAAACAGAAATATGCGTTTCACCATAAAACACAACCTTTCAGCTATATTTGCATGAATATTTTACGTGAACTAGCACATTCTATGATAAAAGTTAACTGATTCTCAGCTTGGATCATGAGGCAAAAATAAATAAATAAGTAAATATTATAAAGTCTGAATTAAATGGAATCACTGAACAAAAACAAAATAGAAGCATCTCAAACAGCAAATGACAGTAATACAGAAATAATTCAAGAATACTGTTCATTTATTTCACTTTTTTTTTCTGTAATGTAAGAAGCAGTACTAAAACACTGCATCAGAACAGTACATTTCTGATCATATACTTTAACCCCTTAATGCCTCAATTTATATCTAAGTATGTTAAAAAAATGATTTGTGTGTTTTCTTCTTAGTAGATGCTAAATTAAGTGGAGATTGGTAATTTGACTATAGCACATAAAATAGACAGTTTTGGGTATGTTGCATATATGTGACAACAGGCAGTAAAGGTAAAAAAAAATATCATTTTCCGGTCTCTTATTGATGCCACGTTATTTTCAGTATCCTGACTTAACGACAGCTATTTCAACTATTATTGTCCATTCAAACAGACCTCAAGCTTTTAATACTGAAATTATAATAAAAATAATAAGAATTTCTATGTAAAGTGTGAAACTCAGGACGTGTTTTAAGTGTCCGTTTCTGATTCAGGTGTGTTGTTACAGCAGCAGCAGCAGTCGAGTGTTCAGAGGAACATGTGGCTACTTCCATCTGAGCAGAACAGCCCCGTCTCTGTGCCCCTGTTAACCCCCCGCTGTAGCAGCAGTTGCTGGCACTGTGGCTAAACATAATGTCCGGCTGTAGCTGTAACAGGTGCCTACATGTTGCCTGCTGGCACGGTGCCGCCGCGCCGCAGCAGCCATCTTGGCAGCGCATTCAGCCCTCACGCCCCAGCTCGCCGGCTGTAATCTGCCCAGTCTCAACCTTCATACAGCTGCCAGTCGGTTTGGAGTGGTCTCACACACATGCACATGCACACACACCTACATACACACACACACACACACCTGCGTTTTGGAGCGGGTGATATTTTAAGATTCAGTCTGAGGGTCAGGTTTGGATTTTGCTGATGATTGTTGGTAGAATTGATCAGCAGGAGGGATAGAGGTAAAAAAAAAAAAATCAACTTTTACTCCACTAAATTCATCTGAGAGCTTAGTTTTGTAAATAAAATACTTACATATTTTGAAATATTCTGTTATAGATTACTTTTGGAACAGAAATAGTGTTTAAATGCCTGGTTGATTATTATATTATAATAATATATAATAGTTGATGGTTATGAATGGTTAAGTCTGTGTGATTCAAGGGGATCTATGGGACATACATAATACTTAAATGCTTCATATATTACTTAATAAAGTCTGGGTGATGGCTACCACATTTGGGTGGCGTTTAGAGAGCACCATCCTACAAAATTAAATATTGTTACTATGTGCCTGATTTTAGATAATTGCAAAAAATAAAACACGTGCAAGTTTATGATAAGTATTACCGTTGATTTTTAAGATTACAAATTTGATTTTGCCAAGTTACAATCAGGCTGTAGATTTGGTTGAATTCCTACATTGCCAATCATTTTTAATGTCCCTGGCAACATCTGATTCAGTGCCATTTTTAAAGGTTCAATATGGAAACTTAGCAGGTACTTGAATGTGTATGTGAAGTTTGTGTTTGAGTCTGTATTGTTTTGAGAAATGAATGTTAACATTAGAAAGTATTGAAGAAAAAAAGATAGGGGAAAAAAAAGAGTCATTTCTGTAAATGCATTAATGAACCAATCACAGGAGAGCATAGTGCACCTCCAGCTGATCCATTCCTACACCAACCTTTTGGATTCTGCCCCTGCCTTTAACGTCAAACCCATCAGCCACACAACCCCCCCACCCCCTTTTTTTCCCCCTCAACCAGCAGCCACACCATCCTCCACCAACACTGCCCCTCAAGCCTGCTGTCACCCCTTGCACCCACCATCCCTTGCCCCATCCTCCTCCTCCCCCTCCCCATCTCTCTTACCTCCCACACCCACACACACACACACACACACACAAGCCCTCCACCCTTTTTCCATTTCAGATGCAAAGCCAGGGCCGAGGCGAGCCGTGCATATAGTCACAGCGGCAATCTCATCTATGTCCAATCTGTCATGCCACTGCCTTTCATTATTCTCCTGCGTGGGGGGAGAGATAACGGCGAGGCATATTTTATGGACAGTAGAGAAAGAGAGGGCGAGGGGGAAAATAGAGGGAGAGAAAGATGCCAATATGGTGGGATGATGATTGTGAGATAGAAGGGGTCCCGCTTTGGCCAGGGGAGAAGTGTCACTCTTGTTCGTCGGTATCTAGGTCAAGGCAACAGAGGGTGAGAGAAAGACAGCAAGAAAGAAGCAAATGAAGTGAAGAAATTATTGAAATAGAGGTTTGAGGGTGACGGAGTGAAGGCAGGAGGGATGGAGGGAGCGGTGGTCATCTCCATTAAAAATGGACAGCCTGAGGGCCTGGAGGAGAGGGAGGGGTTGGTGGGGGGTGTAAATAGGCGGTAGGGTAGGTAGCCATTTTTCACGGCCACTCGATGGCCCCATAAAATCGGGGCTCGTATGCATGCATGCACGCCGCTGTTGTTGAATATGGAGGAGTGAGGGAATGCGAGGGGGCCAGCAGATGAAGACGGGGAGGGGAGGGCTGGAGGGACGGGTGAATGCACTGGGGTCAGGTATTCTCTTCTGTCACCTCTGAGTGGCTGACTGCTTGTCTCTCTGCTCAGCGCGCTGGAATGATTGGGTCCTGGCCTGCAGAGAATGGGCTGACCAGTTTTACATATATACATATATCATGGCTGTTGTCATGCTGCGTGTGTGCGTTTGCGTGCGCCATGTGTGTGAATATGCAAATCAGACCCAGCGACGCCTTTGATTTGGTGTTGGTGTCCGTGCACGTGCAATTGTGCAACATCCAGATGTCAGCGCAGCCTCACTAGGTGTCTGTCATTGAGACGGAGGGGGTGGGGTTAAGGTGACCTGTTTTAAATATAGACAGTGTCACGACAACATGCCCGACTCGACTTATAAAAGCCATTTGCATAACGTTTCTCCCTTATCCCTCTTCTTTCTCCCTGTTTTTTTCCTCCCGTCCCTCCTTCTTTCCTTCCTCCTGGGAGACAGGGAGAGCAGACACATCATGTTTTGCCTTTGTCTCGGCCGTTCGCATGCAAGAAGATGTCATGTCAAGGCTTTCTTCGACACAAAAAGACACAAACGCGTACGTGCCTCGAAGAATGAGACAAAACACAAACCTCGGTGTGAAGATGATGAAGTGCGGTGCATTAAGACAAAATAGGTTTTCCCGTGACATTATGTCAAATGATAAAGACGTGGCAAAGACGCTTGTCAGTACAGTATGTCTCTAAATAACACTATCAAGTAAATGGCAAGACAATAACTCGCAATTCACTTTTTTTTTTACACCTCTCTCTGCATATTTTACTCCTCTTTCCCACGCGTTGGTGGAAAGCAGTTAAGTACATTTACTCAAGTATGTAGCTAATTACAGTTTTGACTGTTGCGGTATTTCTTTTATATAGTATATTGTTCTCTCTATTCCACTAAATGTAACGTATTTGACAGCTATGGTGAGGAAGCTGAAGACTATGAATATATTGACCAGATACTATTTGTACACAAGTATGATAGTATTTTATATAACAGATGCATCCTGGGTATAAAGCCTTATAGCAGGAAAATGCTGGACCACATGAAAGGGATGTACATTAACCCTAACCATGACCTTTACCTAACCCTAACCAAGTAGTTATGGAGACGCTAAGTGAATCTTTTCTTGTATAATTACTGCAGTGATTGATTTGTTTCAGCTGTAAACAAGTTGTTTAACCCCAGCCGATGCAGTTAGGAGCTTCTCATTTCGACAACAGCCGTGTCAGAAGACATATCCTGTGGATGTGGAAAACACGTAAGTCTGTTTCAGAAGGGTCACCTTATCGCCTTCCATCAAGCAAGGAAACAACCAAGGAGATGGTTGAAACTACTAGAGTGCATTGTTAAAAGCTGGTAAACATCTTGATAAACATATTGAATCAATTAAGTATATGAAAAGAACTCAAAGGATTGGGACTAAACAGCTGTGAAGCCTAAAGAATACTACTCATTAGTGAGTGGCATTTTTTAGTGTCAATTCACTACATGCACAGAACATACAGAGAACTGAGATACTGTTTTTCTCTCACCTTGTTAAAAACCATGCATTAAAAAAAGAAGTACAAATAGAATAAGAATAAATAAGCGGGATGAAGGATAAACTATAGCAGAAAGGGTTTTATGAGAATGGAACAGGGTCATGTGGTCTGATGGGTCCACATTGAGCCTGTTCCAGAGTGATGATGAAAAGCAGCTGAAGTCATTACCCATCATGCCTAGTGTCGATAGTGTTATGGTCTGGAGTTGATTCAGTTAGTCAGGTCTACATTCACAACGTTGCGTGTCCAAAAAATGAGGTCAGCTGAACCTAAATGTACTGAATAACCAGGTCTGGACATCAGTGGACTTTGTCTTTGTATTCTGATGGTGACAACACAAGGATTCATTAGAATACGACTGTGAAAGAGTGGTTCAGGGAGCATGAGAAATTATTTTGGACACCACATTGTCCAGACCTGAACGCCATTGAGAATATCTGGGATGTACAGGAGGAGACTTCATACAGCGGACCATCTCTCCAATCATAAACAAAAGATCCTGGGGAAATGGGAATGTGAATATTGTGACACAACATGAGCGTACTGAAATAACACCATGGATAATACATGCTATAATCAAAGCTAAAGGTGTTTTTTTTTAGTCGGGCAGTGTAATATATAATGCATTAAAATACAAAACAGTATAATAAACCCCTATATTTATGTTGGACTCTATTGCACTGGTCCTTTTATGGAATAATTCTATGACTTCTGGAGGTGTTACTACTCTGCTGCTAAATAAACAACTCTTTCAGAAAGTATTTGGAGAAAAGATTTCCTGATGACACCGAGGGGCATTTTTAAACAGACCTGGCGGACCTTGGACTTTGATTTCTGCTTAACTTTTGTTGCATACCTTGTCCTTCTTGAGCATTTATGTGTGCAAGCTTTATCAGCGTGCCATTCAATTTGAATGCACACTTCACTCCAGCAAACTAATTAATTATTCTCCTCTTCACCCTTCTTTATTCATCCATTTGTTTAGTTTTTTTTTTTTTACCTCTGTGAAGAACACACGCCACATTCCTTCAATACTTTCCTTCTCTCAGACTTGGCGCCTATTCATTAGGAATTCAAATTAATCAGTATTTACTGTAGCGCTCGCCAGCTCTGCTCTCAAGTGCAATTTCTATCAACAAGGTTGAGTGGGCTTTTGTTTCTCATAGCCAATTGGAATAAAGCTCGGCCTCTCTTTGTCCCTCTCCCATTTTTTTTTTTTTTTTTTTTTTAGATGTTCAACTGAACGCATCAACTAGTTTGGCACATATGATGGAATTGACATTCTCCCACAATACAATGCTACAAGGACTTTTCATTTGACATTCGATGAACTCTGAAATTAAGGCGGTGCAACAGTTGAAAATGAATCCAAGATAATTTTTATTTATTTATTTATTTATTTGTATAGTTGGTGCATGGGCACAACCAAACTTCTAGCATGGGTGAAACAAACTATACTTTCGCCATTCCTGCATCAGTTGCATGTTAAAACTTCGCAGAAGTCAATAAAATGACAAATATTTAAAGCAGCAGCAAGGGCCAGTGGAGCAAGAACAGTGAGTAAATAAAAGGTCAAAACCAACTTCACAACTTCAGTCTGAATAAAAACCGATTAAAATCGATGAACTTCACGTCTTTCTTCGTCCATCTGTCCGTCTTCTCCCGCTTATCCAGGTCCGGGTCGCGGGGCAGCAGCCTCAGCAGAGGGGCCCAAACAGCCCTCTCCCCAGCCACTTCCACCAGCTCTTCCGGGGGAATCCCGAGGCGTTCCCAGGCCACGTCTTTCTTTTATTTGTTTATTTGATGAGGACAATGCATATTAATGAACACTACTTTGTGTAAATATGCCAGATTTAGCTGGAAGCTATTGTCCTCAACATTTGAAGACAGACTAAACGTAACAAGGCAATACAGTTTATACAACACATTACTATATACAAGTGTACATCATACAATACATTGTTAACCCTTTAAAGGGCAGTCATAGAACCTAACCCTCAACCTTAGTGTGGAGGACATAACAAGACTGTATTACTTTAGTGAAATTATTACAATTTTTTTTTGTTATGTAGAATATCAAGGTCAATGAAGTTACCATATTTGGTTCCTTAACTGTAAGTGGCAAAAATAAAGAAATAAATCTTTCTTTATAAATATAAACAATACCAGGAAAACACATGTAAGGTGAAAGGAACATGTATTTTAGAACATTAGAACATCACTTTGAGAACATTAGACCATCATAAGTGCTGATCCAGACACCTGTCCACATCCACATTATCCCTTTGAACATCATTACTTAC
>JAPQRQ010000008.1:6293922-6304624 GCA_037367365.1 Apogon talboti
TTTCTCACATTTCTCTCTTGTTTAAACACTCTCAAAGTTCAAACCTTTGTAGATTTTAAAAAATAAGTACAGTAATGTATTCTGTACTGTACAGGAGACTCGGCAGGGAGGAGATTGATTGATAATGGTCTACAGTCCCTTAGCCAATCAGGACGCAGGACGTTCATATGCTGTAAAAAAAAGCATGCAAAATTGCACAAAAAAAATCCACGAAACAGCGAGGCCGCGAAAGGTGAACCGCGTTATAGTGAGGGACAAGTGTACTTAAATTTGAAATTATGATTGAAAGAAATGACACAAAAAGCTGTATTACTTGTTGAAGAAGACAAAGTAAAATGTGATCTTCAGTAATTATTACTTATATATCCCTGAAAGAGATATACGGATAAACAAGAGAACAAGTATGTTTAGTTTATCCCATTTTGCTTTTACACTTTTGATATTATGTAGTAAATATAATTATATGCAATAGAGGACAAAAGCTAAACAAGGAACAGCCAAAGGTCAAAAGAAGAGTTTATTAAGAATTGAAAAAAAAGAATCTGAATTTTAGATAATTTTTTTTGTCCTTTTCCCAGAGCAAGTAATGGTTTCAACATCCTGTAAGGACACTCAACCTATGGCCCACAATAGGCATTTATAATTCACAATAAATTAAATAAATGGATCCACACTGGGATTTTATCAAACTCTGTCAAATGTCATCAAAGTATTTACATCTAAAATGACATATAAGGAGTAGAAAGTACAAAAAATGGTTAAAATGTAGGTTAGAGTAAAAACAACAGATCTGCAGGTAGATAAACCTGTATTTTCCATTTTCTGACTCTACTTCCATTGCCATGTACTTAACTCCAATGACATATTTGAGTGGATTTATAGCCGAATATATCATTATTCGACTGATGTTTATATTATGAAATAAAAACTACAAGTCATTAAAAAGATCCCAATCTGTGATTAATCATACACCATTAGTTTGAAGATCACAGCAAGGGGGAGGAAACCTGAGGAAAGACAGACCGCACCCCGCCAAATATGAGCTCAGCAATATCTTAGTATTTTTTATTTTATTTCTCTTCAGTAATTATGTGTCATACTTTCAAATATCTGCGGCTTTCCTGTTTATCCTGATTTTAACCCATAAAGACCCAAACGCCCACTAGCAACCAAAAGCTTGTACTGATCTAGAATATTTAATACCTATTGATCCACTAATCCTATCAATACATGTAAATAATTGGTGTAAAATGTAGTTTGTCATCTTTTCATGGTCATCAGATATGACCCATTTGGATGTTCAGAGGCTCCGTAGTGAACGTGGAAACACTGTCATCGTCTACAACACAGATTTTCCAGTAAAAAACTGTCATTTTTCACCAGTTTGATAAATGACAGTGGATAGAGATGATTTATATTCAGTTAATGATGTCTTTGTTGATAAAGTCTATTTTTTTTTCAGTTTTTTCTATTTCTGATGTAATAACCCTCAACTTTAATCTGAGCTTTTATGAAGGTCTACATGATTGGTGAATTTAATATAGGAAAATACATGATTTTCACTTCAAAAAATACAAAATGCAGAGGATTATATTATAATAAATAGTGATAAAACACTTTAAAAAAGGTCAAATAGAGAGAAAAACTCATTTTTGTAACTGCTATAAAAGTAGCAGTGGGTCTTTATGGGTTAACATTCAAGGTGTCAGCAAATCTGCTTGTATTTATTTTCCGACGGGCATCTCTGCGTGTATTTCCGTACGCATGTGTTCTCTTTTCGAAAATACAAGGATGGAGATGATGAGAAGTACTTTACAGGCCAATCACACAGAGTGTCATTTAACTGCCTCTGTATTCTTGCCAGTCCGGTCTCTGTTCTTCAGCCTTAACCGTTTCCCTCGGCCCTTTGTTGTGCCCGTCTTCCGCTGGCAGAATGAATATCCACACTCTGCAGCCCGGCGGGGGGTCTAATGTGTGTGTGCCGGAGGAGGGAAGGCTGTGTTTAGACAGCTAACGTATGTACGAACGCCACGGCAACGGCGAACGCTCTCGCCCCATGCTCCGACTCGCAAGGGGTTAATGTAGCCACCAGCCGCGTGGCGTGGCTGACTGGCCCACCTTCCATCTTGCCCAGCCAGGCTTCACGCTGGGCGCGACATGCCTGCCTGACAGTATGCATCCACCAGGCCACGACGGCTCACATATGGAAACCTTCCACCACCACTGGAGAGGGAAAAGGGAGGGCGGCGGGGTCAGATAAACACTTATACTCTGCAAAAATACATTTTATAGTCCGGGAGACATTTAGGGATGAGTCAAAAATGACCGAAAATGTACTTCTGTCGGTGAAATAGTGCTCACTTTAGCGGAGTGCACACTAAGTCCTCAAGCTGCAGGAATGAATACATGAATGAATGGACACCAGGAACATTTTCTGTGACTTTATAATGTGTTGGAAATATATATATGGTATGTGTAAACACTCAGGGGAATCTATAAAATATCTAAAAGGGTCTTTTGAAACTCAAACAACTTTTTCTCAGGGACTTAAAACCATTGGAACTGCAGATTTAGCACAGAGCCGTTTGTATTGTAAGAGAAAAAAATATCACTCACTTAAATTAAAGCTCAGACTTTCAGATGGTTGCATTACTTTTATCAAATCTGATTTATTGAACAAAGAGCCTGGAGAACCACAATAGAGTGTTACTGTCAAAGACATCTAAACTAGTTCACATTATCATAGTATATACAGTATGTTGTACATACTGTAGCTTCTATATATGTTATGTCTGTGTATTTACCCTGTTGTATATAAGTTAGCTTGTGTTGATGCTACAGGCTAAAGTCTGTTTCAGATATTGCTCTTACCCTGTATTTATTTATTTATTCCCTATTTGGCTACCTTTACCTCTGTCACTTACCATTTTGACATATAAATGTATCTATTTTAATCTCAGTTGATACTGTTCTTGCTTTTTCTCGTGTTACATAGTGAGTTTCCACAGTCTAGGACTAACAAAGAATTGACTTATCTTATCTTGGAATGAAACACCTAAACATGCAAGAGTTTTGCAGTTGAGAAAAGTGGAAATAAAGAATTTGTAGAGATCAACATGTCAGATATGATATAATATAGAGTAAAATCAGTGTAAGGAGATAAAGCACATTTATAGCATAATCTGACATTTACAAGATGGAGAAAATGAGTGGAGAAAAGTTCAAAGAGATGATGATGATGATGATGATGATGATGATTATTGATATAATAAAATGTTCCTTCAACTAACAACATAACAAAAGCATTACTATTAGACTATTATTGCTTTTGTCGTATTATTATGGCCCATACGTTCTACATTTAATTAATCCAAATTTATCAAAGATTCTTAACAAAATCTCACAAAATTGATCCAATAAAATATGATTTAGGTGGTGTGAATATTAGTCGTTGGTTAGCAGTCGGTGCCTGTATTTGCTGCCCATTTGAGTGAGAACAATATCAAGCTCCTGCCCTTCAATGTCTGATTCATCCTCACCTTAATGATATAGAAAATAAATCAACTTACAGTGACATAAGGTCAGTTTAAAGTGGATTTTAACTCTTTGCCGGTGAGATGTAGGATTTCTTACAATAATATATTACATGAGCTGTTGAATGAGGAGCTGATAGATGTAACCAGAGGTCTGTGACCCAGAACTTCATCCAACTTGTCAAAAAAGGGAAAAAAACCTTGAATCTGGCTTTAGCTTTGCTGGTAGACATCTGAAGCCTCTCATTTATATAATGTTTCAAACTCCTCCATAGTTAGTTCTGCCCTTTCTGTTTGTTTCTTTAATCAGTTCATGCAACATTGACCTTTTTGGTCCATACACACATTTAATTACACTCAGTCATTACTTATTAACTCATTCTCACCCTATTTCACCTTACACCAACCCTCTGCTGCTACCTTCTATCATGGAAAAGCAATGCCTTCTTTGCTGTATGTTGTGAGGCTACTTCTTTTGACCCCTTAAAACAATTCTTGGAGGGAGGTTTTCCTTTAAAGACAGAGGTTATTTTTGTGTTATTACACCCTATTAAGGTAAATGCCTATTAAAATTATTTTCTATTAAAACCCAGCCTTCAGTCTTTACCTACTTCCTCAATATAGCCGCCACACTCTCCTAACAGTCTCTCTTTAACCCCTTACTGCCTAAATGTATTTACAGTTATATATTTTTTTTAAAAAAGTATTATTTGTGTCATAACTGTCAAGCAGATGTAATATAAATGGAGATTATTAATTTGAATATAAGACATACAATAGCTATGATTCAAATTAGACATTAACCCATAAAAATCCAAACAACCGCTGGCGACCAAAACCATCTACTGATATAAACTGTTTAATACCTGTTGATCCACTAATTCTATCAATACATGTAAATAATTGGTGTAAAATGCAGTGTGTCATCTTTTCATGGTCATCAGATATGACCCACTTGCATGTTCAGAGGCTCTGTAGTTACCGTAGAAACACTGTCATCTTCTACAACATTGATTCACCAATAAAACCCATGGAGTTGGATGAATGACAGTGGATGGACACACTTATTTTTAAATTTAATTATTGATATATTGAAGTCACTTTTTCTTCATGTACTTTTTATTTCTTGTTTAAGACATAGGTTTTTCTTTTCCAAAATATACCTTGAAAAACCTATGTCTTAAACAAGAAAGAAAAAGTACATATAGAAAACTGAAGACATAATGAACACCATTGAACCACTTTTTCTTCAGTTTCATTTTCTGTTTCTGATATAATAACATTTGAATTGCTGAGTTTTCATGAGTGTCCACATGATCAGTGAATTAAATATAGGAAAAGACATGATTTACAGTAAAAAAAAAAAAAAGCAAAATACAGAGGATAATATTATAATAAATACTGATAAATCACTTAAATATGGAGAAAAATTCATTTGGGAGCTGCCACAAAAGTAGCACCAGGTCTTTATGGCTTAAGCATAATGTCATAACAATTTTTCCAATCACAGGTATATAGATTATTTTATTGATGCAACTATAGATCAGTTCCTCCAGTCAACGATCCACACAAAACAAAACTGATCCAAAAGTCAGTATATTCATGAAATAAATAACATCCTTACTGAAACAGGGCATTGAAACTGATCCATGAACGTCATGGATTAAAAATAACCAGGTAACATATGTACATTCACCAGTGTTGAGCAGCACCTCATTACAAAAAACAGTGGACTATTGAGTCGAATGTGCAACGGTAGTCTCCAAGGGGTTAAACCCAAAACACCACAAACGGAGCTTGAGGGAGAGGTGAGTGACACCAGGTGGGGTGTGTGTGTGTTTCAGTGTGTGTTTTTGTGCGGACAGAGTGTGGCCATCTGCAGTTCATCACTCCTTCTCCAAGTCTCAATCTTCCTCTCGTCTCTAGCATTTGGAGGCACTAAGGTCCCCGATGCCAGCAAAGGTCAGCGCCGGTGATTTATTGGTCCTCTTGTGGGAGGCCGTCTGTGGACCTGAGATGCCTGCCATGCCCCTGGATCACAGCCAGCATCCGCAACACACCGCCGGCAGATGCAGAACCTTTTCCGTTTTATACATTCAGCCGCTGAATTACCTTTAACAGCGACAGATAAGCAGGCGCGTTTATACGTTAGGCTGAATGTGTGAAGACCAATAAGCTTTCATAGCAGGCTGCAGCGGTTTACACCACGCTGGAGGAGCATATTTACACACTTTATAATATTTCGTCACTTCACTGGTGTCAGCTGCAGGTCAGTGTCTGCTGCTGGGGATTATTTAGCTGTTATATCAACTTTACAGTGTGCTGACCAAGGATCTTGTTGTGATTCTTTCTTGTTCACTCCTGCTACTATGTCAACACTAGTTTTACCTCCTACTTTTATTCACCAGGAAAATCCTAATATTAGTCTTTTAAAAAAGGCTCTATATAGAGTTGATCCTTCATAATACACAGACACGTATAGAAAATGATGCGTTGACTCTTCTCCCTCAACAATATTCTTACACAAATAACAGTTTTGCATGATTTAGTCTGATATAAATGATATATGACATGCATAATATAAAGGAAATCCATTTTAAATAAATTTAAGGGCACATGCAAATATATATATAATATTCCAGTACATGAACATTAGACGTGAGCTCCTCGAATTTAGGTTTAATTTTCAAATGATTGCTATTTTATCTTTATATTCTGCATTTGTTTATCCCATGCATTTAAGATTTTAATTTATGAGCATTATTCTGACAAACTGTAAATGTAGGTAAATGCAATGCAACAATGTGAATGAATGAAAAACTGAGGAAATCTGCTTGACATAAGAATTATTAAAAAGTACAATTTTACTAAAAACGTGCAAATTAATGCTTGATTTCACTATTAGTTCTGCTTTTCGGCTAACCCTTTAAGGTTCCCTTCATCTTTTAGCCCAGTTTCTGCTCATCAACAGTACCAGTGGTGGTCGTTGTTAACCCGGTCCCTAACTGATCCAGTAGGGGAAGTCATGTTCATGCTTTGCATAGTTAATTATTTGAGGAATAATAAAAAGTTTTTCACCAGGTGCCTTTCTGTTGTTTATCCGTTCTTGGGACCAGCACTAGAAACCAGAACTAGAAACGGAACCAGATATAAGACTGCAACCAATGGCTGGATTTGACGCTTAATTTCAATGCACCTTAAATAGTGTGTTTTACTCTGATCAGTTGCCATCATTGATTGTCTCGGACAAAAAAAAAAGATAGATTTTCCAATGGCGGTATTGCTGTGTGACCTTTTAGAATGTGTCTTTTTTTTCCTAAACCCACGTTGTTTTTCATGTAAAAGTCAGATGTGAATGAGCTACTTTACAAAAAATTGCTGATCCTCTGTATAAAGATGATTTTTTTTTTTCAATGTTTTTTGCCCTAAACTACTAAGGAGTAATCATGCTTTTCACAAAACACATGGTTTCAATAGTTCAGTCGTAATCATACACATATAAAGTAATCCAAGGTTTTATGCCCATTGAAAACAGCCACAGATGTGAATTTGTTTTTTTTTTTTTTTTTTTTTTATACAATGCCATGTGTGGGACAGAACCAATCAGAACACCTACATCTGGTAATATTGATAATTATAATAAATCAGAGCAAACTTGTATTGACCCAGGCATCTGTCAAAACATTAAAACACAAAGTACACATATTAAACAGAGATCTAGTAAATTATAGCATGAAATAAATCATGCAATCCTTCCATGTGATGACTGAATCTTTACAGGCAGATTATTTTAATATAAATGATAAAAGGAAACTGAAGCCTGTCACTAATGACTTTTTAATATTTAATTCTGAATAAGGAAATTATTAGGATATGGCCTTGTGATGCCAAAATCCTCATCACGTATGGACAGTAGCTTGCCAAGACAGAACCCGAAATGTATGCAAGCGAATGAACTTCTTCCTACTTGGCTGATCAATGATATTGATCATAATGCCAGGGGAAAATCGCTGCCTGTCCAGACTGACACGACAAGGTCTCCTAAAAGCACTCGAAAATGTAATTATTATACTATTTAACTTTTTAAGTGATAGATGAATCCCGGTTAATGTGTGTTCGCTGAAAAGCAAGAACTTACCCATGCATGAATTCCTCCTCTGAACGCATTTGGATGAATTGTGAAAGAAGTGAAATCACTCAAACTCAAAAGCAGGATTTGTTTTCGGAGTGAGAAAGACAAATGTATGTTTCTGAATGTGTTTCATCTATGTTGGTGTCAAGGACATGAGTTGGAGAAAACAAAGATGAGAGAAAAAATGTATTTGATCCTTTAATAAAAGTAGAAATACGACAGGAATACTACCTGGGTTCACTGCTACTGAAGTAACACAGCATAAATACTATAATCAAAACGGACTTTTAAATATTAAAAGTACTCACTATGCAGAATGACTCAAGTGTTATTTTCATATTACAGGCCATTAATTACTATTAATATGTAAGAGTATTTTAAAGGTGTAGTTCATCCATTTAGAACCCTTATTGAATCACTATATTTGAATTTGGACATACACTCCTACATTGTATCATATAATCTAATAATAATACAGACTTTTAGATCACACTTAATGAACCTTTAAGTATTTTGCAGGTAAGATTCCATGAGTAGAAGAAAAATAAATAAATAAATATCCCTTGAAGCCCTGCATTGTGCTGAGCTTTGGTCTGATTTTTATTTTGTTTTTTTGAGGTTGACTATGCTGGTACATTTTAATGCTTTGTTCTGTAGTGCTTGTTATTTACATATCCAAAATATTTAATTTATCCAAATAGCCAAAATATGGAGAATCTAGGCCTTCTAATAATATGACACATGTCCATATTGACAAAAGTACTAAACATTGTGGGAGTGGGCTGTGGGGGGTGGTCTATGATTGTGTTTTTGTCGGGTCACCGGTGATACGGTGGACATCACAGGGTTAAAGCTGATGCAAAATACATAACTTTAAAATGGTGTAGAAAAGCTAAATGGATTGGACTCCCAGTCTCTTACAAATACAGTATGAAATCTGAATAAAGACTCCAAACTTAACATGAATGACAACATTCCATCAACTTATCCAACTTACTGGTTTGATAAAGTCATTTAATCGGCGTCTGACAGGAGCTGTAAAGCCTGTCAAATGTATGATGGATAAAGCTTTTATTGGTAATGGATGGGTAATTTCACTTCAGTGTGATTTCATATGTTTAAATCAGGACAAAAGTGAGCAAATTTCCTATCTCTGTTGCACCTTTCTGATATTTGCTTTTTTCCCCTTTCATTAACATTTCTTTGAAGCATTTAGCTTTCATTTTTATATTCTTTTCCTCTGAATTTTCTTTCATTAGATTTTCTTATTCACCATGACCATTTCTTTTTTTTTTTCAGGGAAACACTGTACATGGTTCTTGCTTTACCTTGCACAGCTCAGTGCTAGAGGCTGTAGCTGCCTCGATCTACAAAAAAGGCTTTTGACGAAGTGTCACTTGAAGTGAAATGCAGGGATTTGTAGGTGAACTAATAGAGGTGTCTCTCAAGCTCTTGGACCATTATCTAACATTGTCTATTGAACGTACAAACTCATATTACAGCTTACATGAGTGTTTGTGTCTGAGCTATTTCCCGCTAACACACATTCTATTAGTACATTTAACATATATTTTATTGAGAAAGTTACAGTAAAGGAATGCTTTTTTCCCTCCCTCATCACAGTCTTGCATTATACCAGCCATGCAAACCTTGAATGGATAGATAGTCAAGATCTGACGAGAACACACAACCTCTTTTTCTGATTTATGGCAGCTCTGGGAAGCAGCATTCAGTTTGTTTGCTACAGGCTTGTATGGTTCACCAGCAACAGCTATTCATAAGTGAAGAATGGAAACACTGCTTTTGAGTAAAGCAGCAATAATGTGTAGAGTGCAACTGCAAGGTCTTTGAAGGCACTAGCAAAACAGAGAAAAGAAAAATGTGAAGAAAATAAATAGAGATGTAGACGTTTGCATGAGGGGGAGTAGCAGCTTATGCACACTTTCCTCAATGGAGAAAAACAACCCTTGACCTTCATCACGGTGGTAGTAACGCTTAACAAGAGCTCGGGCTGAACTCTCGTTAAAAAAGCTTTTGTGTCTTTAAAGGGACCGTTGGCAATGCGTAATTCCACTCTTCAATAAAACCATTTCAAAAAGCTTATCTGTTTACACTGGTGCGAGGTGCGAGTTCTTTATTTGCTTTGTTTTTAGGGGACACAAATATTTATCAGCTCTGAAGGCCTTTGACTTGGTCAGTTATATTAAAGCCAACATCAGGTCAAAACCACAAATTCCCCGAGGTGTGAAAGGCTTACTTCAAGGACAGAAAGAAAATAACGTTGATTCTGAAGGTGCAAGAGGAGCTTTGACTCTGGTCACCCCGGCCGAGTTTTTACCAAATGAAGTATTCTCGGTAAATTGTACAAGTATGTGATGTGTAGCCGACACTTTAATGTAATATTTGTGCAAAAGAGTAAAAGTGCTGTGGATTTCTGGATTCAGCAGCAGACTGTGTCGGATTTCCAAAGTATTCCTGAGCCTATGTGGTTATATTCATCACAGTGGTATGCGATTCTTCCTGGGGGCTCCAAGGTCGCGCATTTTCGGCAATGGCTTCCTTAGCTAAACTCTGAAGCTTTTCACGATACAATGTATGGTAGCTAAACAGTGAACTTTTCTCTGGAAATGATAAGTCTGGACTTATGCACTCTCTTTACTTTGGTAAATTAATTATACCCCTGTTAATAAAATCTTATGGCTACAGACAGCTGTTTTTGTGCTTTGTGGACTTTGATTGACAGGTGTGATTGATAGCTCGGTGCCTGCTAAATTGGATTTTCAAAGCTTCAATTTTTTTTTTTTTTGGATAAAACTTTTTCCTTGACAGCCTATCAAACAATGTATCACACAAATTTTTCATGTAGTTTACATATTTTCTGTATCAGTAAGGTAACGTGACGTTGTCGAGTTTCAACACTACACCATCTTGTCCAAATATGGTCACTAGAGCCAAGCCGTGGCGGCTGTGGCTCAGTTGGTAGAGCGGGTCGTCCAATGACCAAAGGGTTGGCGGTTCGAATCCTGGCTCCGACTGT